>OY757023.1:67084960-67354960 GCA_963580285.1 Lucinisca nassula | reverse complement strand
GTCCTATATTAAGAATCGTTGTATTCTTGGTATACAGTGCAAAGACATTTTTGATGAAATATGTTCGGTTTATGGGCATAATGAAATGTCTTTTCCGACAGTTTTTCGTTGGTGTAAGAAATTCAGCTGTGGGCTAGGCTCAGCAGAAGATGCATCACATGATCGTCGGCCAAAAAGAGCAACATCTGCCAAGATGGTTGCTAGAGTGAAAGAAATAGTTGCTACCGATGCACGGTACACCACTAGGCAAATAGCTAGTATGGTTGGCATCTCATTAGGAGCAGCTCATACAATTCTGAAATGGGATTTGAAAATGAGAAAGATCTGTGCTAGATGGATTCCCCATCTGTTGACAGATGAGCAGAAAAAGACACCCGTTCAGTTCGCCAAGAAGTTGCTTAAAAAGTTTCCAAATTACAATGCACGGTCTTTCGCTAATGTCGTCTCAGGTGATGAGACATGGGTTCACTTTTTTGAGCCAAAACGAAAGATTCAGAACAAAATATGGGCAACAAAGTATTGCAAAAGACAATGCATTGCAAAGCAGACTATGAGCGTCAAGAAGGTAATGTATGTCATATTCTTTTCAAATCAGGGCCCTGCTATTCAGGTTGCTGTGCCTAAAGGCAAATCTGTAAATGCGAAGTTTTACAAGAATAAAGTTCTTCGAAAATTGAAGAAATATTTCAAAGAGGGAAGACCCACAACTGGTTTGGCCAATGTCAGATTGCTACATGACAATGCGTCATCGCACAAGGCATTCATTGTGCAAGACTATCTGAAGCCGGAAAAGGTTGTTGAACTCCCTCACCCCCCGTATTCCCCTGACATGCCCCGTGTGACTTTTTTTTTATTCCTGCGGCTGAAAAAATACCTTTCTGGTCGAAAATTTGTACAGCACAAACACCTCGGTTCTTTAATATTCCAGTGCCTTCATATACCTCAAAAAGACTACCAAAATGCATTCAATGATTGGATCAGAAGACTGAAAGTTTGTATATCTGTTAAAGGGGAATACTTTGAGGGGACAAAATAAATTTTTCATCGAAATCTATCACGGAATCATTTTTATGTGCTTAGTTGCTTTCATATTTGAACAGTCCTCGTATTGTTCATCCTAATGTTCAAATTGATTTCTCGAGATCTATATGAGCATTCATGATGCTGGGTAAAATTTGCATATAGGGATTGTAATTTTAATGCAAGTGCCCATGTTGACCTTGACCTACATTTTATGGTTCACTGATTTTGTGCCCCCACAGAGGCTACATAGCCATCGCTGGAATTATTGTTTCTTATTTATCATAGAAAGTATTAGGCTTGACGTTTCATGTGAATTAACATTGCCTACTGGACAGATGATACATATACAGGGCCAGTTGTTCTAAGCATTTATAGCTTAACGAGCTCGTTAGTGGTCAAATCTGCTCTATCAAGTACAGAATCTAAATTTTGTTATTTTTGCAAAAAAAAAAAAAAAAATGTGAGTAGCTTTTGCATTTGCAAAAGTACTCACATTTTTTTTCAGCAAAAATATTAATATATTTGCCATATGGATGATCAAAATTTTACATTGTTGGCCCATAATGTAAAAAAATAGATAGTTTTAAAATGCCACAGTCACTGAGCATAGCCGAAGATAGCAAAGTCACTGAAGTGAAAAACTTCCATAATCTGGGAACGTTGTGTGATTTCAAGCTCTTGATGCCTTTAGCAACGAATTAATTTTGTCCGCTGAGGAAAAGTGCTCTGAAGCATTAATAGGCATGAACGCTTCATTTACTCGGCTCTTGCAAAATCAATAGAGCATTTCTTTCAGCTGCTATGGTTTTAGATATTCGGTGAACTGGAAATTTTCTCTTCCTCTTGTGATGGAAACTTGATTAACGATCCTGATAAAACCAAGGTTTGGTTGAATAGCAGAAACCACAAGGTTAGCATTCGAAAAAGCTTAGAAAGTCATCCTTTGTTCCTATCATTTCATAATGTCTGTACAATTTTGACCCCCTTGAATCCCACTTTTATTATGTAAAACTGGGGTTTACAAGGGTAAACCTTATTTTTCTTATTTCTGCTCTAAAATATAGATTGTGGGTACTCGTTATAACCGCCTCGATGATGCTGCTGCTTACATCTAAGACAACACGATCAGCTGACTTAATCTTAAGGTACAATCGGGTGTACCGGTATACAGAACCCAACCACTCCTTGTAAACCAAAATGGCAACACAAAAAACTGCATTTGAATGTATTTATGTATACTTGCTTAGTATGTCTAGTGATTCGAAGTAAATAAAGGGGAAAAACATGAAAAAAAAGAAAAAGAACCGCCTCATTGAGGTGGTCTAACAAGTACCCACAATCTATATTTTGAGCTGAAATAAGAGTAATATCACAATTTTTCATCTTAAAATTTTAGTTTTTTCGGCAGTAAAGTTTACAATGTATTTGTATAGGCGTGTTTTCATAATGATAGATGTCTATGTATATATTTTTCCAGTATTGCTGTATGGAAAAATCATGAAATTCGGTCAATATGGCCATATAGCAATTTTGATATGGATAAAACTGATCTGTATGGATAAATAAAATTGCAGTTTGTAAAACAAAAATGATAAGTTTACCTTGTTTCGTTGCGCTGCTGTTTGTAAAACAGTAGCCGCAAATTATTTACTTGTACACCATAACCTCGTTATAACAAGGTTCATCATAATGTGGTTTGGATATAACACTGTTTCAAGATGGATCCCAAAAAATTGTTTGGATATAACACGGTTGTTTAACTAACACAGATTATGCTTTGGACCCCATTAATAGTGTTATAAAGAGGTTGGGGTGTATTCAGTTCTTTCCTGGTCATTCCCAATGTGTATTTCCACCAGGGGGTCAAAATTGTATAGGTGTGTTCTCGTGATGCTGCTGAACACAACAACCCCTACCTTTGCTAACAGTGTAGAACGAGATCAGATGGCTTTTGAAGAAGCCATACCTGATCAGGATCTACACTGTTTGACATTCAGTTTGTGAATTTGTAGGAATAAATTATATCAGTTAATCTGATTGGTTCAAAGTCAAAAATAGGTGTTGCTAAATTAAATATTCAATAATTATTCATAGGATAAGGGTTTGTCCTGCTGAATAAATCAGTTTAGCCACACCAGTTTCTAACCATGCATTATGAAATCATCCATGTGACTTTGTACATTCTTTCATATTCGAAAATGGTTATTTTCTGATGAGAATCTTAGGTATTTTTTCTTATTTTTTAGTTCAAACATAGATTGTGGGTGCTCATTTAGAAACTCTTGACTGAGGCTGTTCTATAACTATTTTGAGCGAAGATGAAGAATATATTGTATACCCCTTTAAACCCCACTTTTCTCTACATAAATTGGGGGCTTAGAGGTTATTAACCCATTGTATGCGGGAAACCCCTAAAGGGGTACCTTGGCAAACAGTGCAGGCCAGATCGGACGCTGCAGAACTCGGCAACTGATCAGGGCCGCTAATGTTTGCTAAAAGTTCAGTCATTTTCTAAATAATTTGAAGAAGGCCCCCGCCTATCGGGGCTTGAAGAAATATATGGGCTGCATGATGCTTCCACGCAGAGCTGAAACCGACCCGCACACGAGTACTGTTAAACCGCTTAGACAATCTTTGCCTGCCCAGGCAAAGCAGTGCGAGTTGGCCCGTCTATGCTCATTAACCCTATTGGTTTCATTGGGCGGCAGGGCTTGAGATGTCATTTCATCTCAATGTCGGGTAAAAGTCCCACAAAATTGGAAGCAATGTCTCCAAAATGACCTTTACAGTGTTGACGGGGACATTAAACATCAAATCAAACAAAATAATTTGAAGGAAACACAACCTGATACCCCTAAATTTTAAAATTGACTCCTGTTATATATATATATAATAAAGGAGGAAGATTCCATTTGGTGCAAAAAGGGTTAACCTGATGTATCAGCCAATGAAATTACTTGATATCATGTATTCGTTCAATTCATGAACTGAATGACAAACATTGCAGATCTTGGTTAAAATGGCTTCTGCAGAAGCAATCTGATCTGGATCTACATTGTTTAGAAAGGTATTCATTAGAATAACACACCTGTGTGACATAGTGCATTTTTCACATCTCCAAATTGGCTACTTTTCTGATGAAAATCCTTGATATTTTTCTTATAATACTGCAAACATAGGTTGTGGGTACTCATTAGAACTGCCTCATTGAGGCAGTTCTAACGAGTACCCACAACCTATGTCTTGGGACAGAAATAAGGAAAATAATGTATACCCCTGTAAACCCCAGTTTTCTCTATACATAGTGGTGTTGAGAGGGGTGTTCATTTTACTGACTTGTTCATTTGATGGGCTGACGAGTTCACTAGGATTAGGGAAAAAATGGGTTAACCCATTTAGTACCGGAAACCCCAAAACGGGTACCAGGGCAAATAGTGCAGGCCCAGATCAGACGCCGCAGAACGCGGCGTCTGATCAGGGCCTCCACTGTTTGCAAAAAGTTCAGCCATTTTCCTATACAATTTTGAAGAAAACACAACCTGACACCCTTAAATTTTAAATGGACTCCTCCTACATATAAGGAGGAAGATTCCATTTGGTACAAAAAGGGTTAAAGAAAGCATACTGAGCTGGCACGCTCTTAGCCACAAGGCAATTAATTCGTCAAACCTGGTTACTTCAGATCAGTCTAGCGTAGTTTGGATGCTGTCGGCCATTAAATTATTTATTCATGTGTGGATGAAAGTTTTAGGTTGGCTGCACAAAGTTGTTAATTGTCTAAATGTTTTATGGCTCTGAAGTCATCTGAGAGAAAAATTACTAGGTAATAGTCACAGTACTTTAACCTTTGTTCTAACAGTGTAGATCCAGGTCAGATGGCTTCTGATCAGGATCTACAGTGTTTGTTATTCAGTTTGGGAATGTTAGTGAATGAATACATTATATCAAGTTATTTGATTGGTTGATAGCCAGAAATGGGTGTGGCAAATTAATTTATTCAGCAGGTTCACTTACTTTCTCAGGCCACTCACAGGACCTGTGGCGTAGTAGAATATGAATATACTATTGTACCGTAATGATCCAAAGTATATGGACAGACAGGCCTAAGCAAACATTGCAGACCCAGATCAGGATCTACACTGTTGTCATTCTGTTTGCACCTTTTGGATTCCTTGCTGGATCAGGAAACAAATTTTCAAAAATTTTAGGAGAATTATAGCAAGTCCTCAAGGTGTCAGATTTTTTTTTTTTTATTTTTACGGTGCACATAAACCTCTATAAAACTGTTCATTAGCACCCCCGCCCATTGGGGTCTGGAGAAATAGATTGGGCTGCACAGTGCTTCTGCTCAGTGCTGAAACCGACTGAACTTGAGTACTGGTAAACAGCTTAGGTCTAAGCCTGCCCAGGAAAGGTGATGTCAGACAGCTCCTTAAACCCTAGCAGTTATACGGGTGGTAGGGCTTGAGATGTCATTTGATCTCAATGTCGTGAAAAGTCCCACAAAATCGGAAGCAACGTTTCCAAAATGACCTTTATAGTGCTGATGGGGATGAAAAACCTCAAACAAAACTGTTCATTATGACACAGTCCTTGCTGTAATTAGAGACACATGAAAGAATATCATTTCTCAATTGGGTGAGTTCACAGAGTGAGGGGAGCAATTATTGACATTGAGGATCTTACACAAGTGGTCATTTCATATGAAACAAGTCTCTGGCGAGCTTCATAAATTTCATATGAAATGACCCAGAGTGTATGATTCTGTGTTTCATAAAATGTTCTAAATCAAAGGTCAGAAAAATGGGTTGTCGCGGATGATGTCATGATGTTTGCAAACAGTGTGGACCCAGATCAGACTGCTCCTGTAGGAGCAGTCTTATCTGGGCTTACACTGTTTGCCTGTATGCAAAAATATTTTTAAAAAAGTTTGCAAAAAAAATCTGCATAAGACATAAGCAGACGACATTTTCGTATGTAGTTTTTCTTGTGTCTTAAGGGTTTTTACATGTAATTACTGTTTGTCATTTTTCAAACACATAAGATGATGAAGTTTTGTTTTATAGGAGGGACTGCCCCCATATTGTAAAATTTCATGTCAAAACTTCCTTTTTTGTCTTATCAGGAAAAATCCAGTCTCTTTACTTTACTGTTCCTACTAATCAACAGGATACAAATACAATACAATACAAATACAAATACAATGCAATACAAATACTAATACAAATACAAAACTACATATACAACATCAACAACAACAACAAAAACATTTCATCAGAATTTATTGCCTTAACAGGTTGATTGTGCAAACTGGGCCCTTCTGAAAAAAGGTCCAATCTCAAAGGAAAGTTTGCTCCAGAGAGACTGCATTCACAACTTTAAGGGAGGTTACTCATAATAGTATTATCTTCCTTATCATAGTGGGGCTACTCTTAAACCTATTGTCCTGCTGAACCAGGATTTTTTTGTGAGTGGGGGTTGTTTTAATGGCCCTTTCAAGATTATTTATTTTTTTCAAGCTGATCGTTAATCAGAGATGGGCAAAAACTGGTGTACCCGGAGAAAAACCACCCCTGACCTTTCTTTGCAGAACTCGGCATCTCACTTGTGTGCCGAACCAGAAGATTTTCTACCTTTGCAAAACAGTGTCGATCCAGATCAGGTGGCTTCCTGATCTGGATCTACACTGTTTGTCATTCAGTTTGTTAACTTGAATGAATACATTATATCTAGTAACTTGATTGGTTGATAGATATGGGTGTGCCAGTTTTACAGTTCGCGATATTGCACGAAAGGTAGGCATATCACTATCAATGGTTAACCTTATTTTGAAGGAGCATTTGAAAGTCAGAAAGATTTCTGTTAGATGGGTGCCACATCTGTTGACAGATGAGCAAAAGAGGCAGCAGGTTAAAGTGGCCAAAAAACTGCTTCATATGTTTCCAAAATATGACAAAAAGGAGTTTGCCAATGTCGTCGCAGGTGATGAAATCTGGGTCCATTATTTTGAGCCTGTCAGAAAGGTTAGCCATAAGATCTGGGCCACTATAAACACAGCCAATGCGCAATAATTGCCAAATGTTCTTTGAGTACAAAGAAGGTTTTGTATGCAATCTTTGGAGTCGCAATAAAAGTGCCGGTGAAAAAGGGCAAAAGCATCACTGGAAAGTACTACAAAGACGTAGTACTGAAGAAACTGAAAAAGTATTATCAGAAATGACGCCCTGCCATTGGTTTTAAACATGTCCGTCTTCTATATGACAATGCTCCCGCTTATACCTCCGCAATAGTTACAGCGTTTTTGAAGAAAGAAAAAGGAACTGCTTTGCCTCATCCCCGTATTCCCCAGACCTTGCCCCATGTGGTTTCTTTTTATTTCTGAAATTGAAAACATTCTTTGCAGGGCGGAAATACCAGTCCCGACAGGCACTTGGATCTGCCATTCATTAGTACCATATAACTGTGTCCAAATCAGCGTACCATGACACCTTCAAGAAGTGGATACATCGGCTGAAACCTTGCATTTCTAGCCATGGGGAGTACTTCGAGGGCATGAAATGAGCACTTTTGGGCTATCTTGTAATTTGAAGTCTCCAGATAGAAATAAGCAATTCAATTTGAACATCCCTTGTATGGAGAAGGGACTTCAGTTTAAAGAGTCATCCAAAAGTCTGGAGAAGCCCGGAATCGATCCCACGACCATTGGTTTGCGCGGCAAGTAGCTTATGCACTACACCATGTAGGCTTCTTTGTTTCGACTGTTTTATTTTCATTCATTTTTGTCACACCTGCATGTAGCAGGGTGCTACATAGGCATCCACTTTTCCATCCATTTTTCACCAATCCGTTTGTTCTTTGGTCTGTTCGTCCATCCGTCTGTTAACATTTACATCAAAGTTCAACATTTACATCAAAGTTTGTATTAAAATAAATTACAAAGCTGATCAAGCATCAAACCTTGCATGAAACATCTCCCTGACCTTCTGACATGGTAGGCACCTTGATCTGATGACCTTGACCTATATTTTGCACTCCAGTGTCTTTGGCCATTATATTGAAGTTGGACATTTACGCCAGTTAGTAGTGTTGTCAACTACAAGACTAAACAACTATCAAACCTTGCATGAAACAGCTGGCTAGGCTCCTGACTAGGCAGGCGCCTTGACCTGGTGACCTGAGCTATATTTTACACTCCAGTGACTTTGACACAAATTATGTTGATGTTCCAACTGTTCCGTCAATCTCCCCAAATAAAAGACCTACAACCATCAGATCTTGCATAATGCTTCTCCTAGATGTTCTGACTCTACAGGTACCTTGACCCGGTGACCTTGTCCTATATTTTACTCTCCATTAACTGACACAATTTATAATGATGCTCCAGATCTCCTCAAATAAAAGGCCTACAACCATTTTTAGCTCACCTGACCGAAGGACCACCCCCGCCCATAGGGGCTTGAAGAAATATATGGGCTGCATGATGCTTCCACGCAGAGCTGAATCCGGCCCGCACACTAGTTCTGGTAAACCGCTTGGAGGACCTAAGCCTGTCCAGGAACCGCGGTGCGAGGCGGACCGTCCATGCTAATAAACCCAATTGGTTTCATTGGGTGACAGGGCTTGAGATGTCATTTCATCTCAATGTCGGGTAAAAGTCCCACAAAATTGGAAGCAACGTCTCCAAAATGACCTTTACAGTGTTGACGGGGACGTTAAACCTCAAATCAGTCAAAAAAAAAAAAACCTGACCGAAGGTCATGTTTAGCTTTTGTGGCTGTGAGATGTCCGGCGTCGTGTGTCGTTCGTCGTGTGTAAACTTTTCTTGTTAACACTCTAGAGGCCACAGTTTTGATCCAATCATCATCAAACTTGTTCAGAATGATCATCATGACAATATGTCGGTCAAGTTCGAATATGGGTCATGTCGGGTCAAAAAGTAGGTCACCAGGTCAAATCAAAGGAAAACCTTGTTTACACTCTAGAGGCCACAATTTTGGTCCAATCATCCTCAAACTTGCTCAGGATGATCATCTTGATAATATCTTGGTCAAGTTCGAATATGGGTCATGTCGGGTTAAAAAGTAGGTCAGTAGGTAAAACCACAGAAAACCCTTGTTAGCACTCTAGAGGCCACAGTTTTGATCCAATCATCATCAAACTTGGTCAGAATGCTCATCATGACAATATGTCGGTCAAGTTAGAATATGGGTCATGTCAGGTCAAAAAGTAGGTCACCAGGTCAAATCAAAGGAAAACCTTGTTAACACTCTAGAGGCCACAGTTTTGGTCCAATCTTCCTCGAACTTGATCAGAATGTCCATATTGACAATATCTCGGTCAAGTTTGAATATGGGTCATTTCAGGTCAAAAAGTAGGTCAGAAGGTCAGATCATAGAAAAACCTTGTTAACAATCTAGAGGCCACAGTTTTGGTCCAGACATCCTTAAACTTGCTCAGAAAGATCATCCTGACAATATCTCAGTCAAGTTCGAATATGGGTCATTTTGGGTCAAAAAGTAGGTCAGAAGGTCAAACCACAGAAAAACCTTGTTAGCACTCTAGAGGCCACAGTTTTGGTCCAATCATCCTCAAACTTGCTCAGAATGATCAACCTGACAATATCTCGGTCAAGTTCAAATATGGGTCATTTCGGGTCAAAAAGTAGGTCAGTAGGTCAAACAACAGAAAAACCTTGTTAGCACTCTTGAGGCCACAGTTTTGGTCCAATCATCTTCAAACTTGCTCAGAATTATCATCTTGACAATATCTCGGTCAAGTTCGAATATGGGTCATGTCGGGTAAAAAAGTAGATCAGTAGGTCAAAGCATAGAAAAACCTTAACACTCTAGAGGCCACAGTTTTGGTCCAATCTTCCTTGAACTTGGTCAGAATGTTCATCCTGACAATATCTCTGTCAGGTTTGAATATGGGTCATTTCAGGTCAAAAAGTAGGTCAGTAGGTCAGATCATAGAGAAACCTTGTTAACACTCTAGAGGCCACAGTTTTGGTCCAGTCATCCTCAAACTTGCTCAGAATGATCATCCTGACAATATCTCGGTCAAGTTCGAATATGGGTCATTTCGGGTCAAAAAGTAGGTCAGTAGGTCAAACCACAGGAAAACGTTGTTAGCACTCTAGAGGCCACAGTTTTGGTCCAGACATCCTCAAACTTGCTCAGAATGATCTTCCTGACAATATCTTGGTCAAGTTTGATTTTGGGTCATGTCGGCCAAAAAAATAGGTCAGTAGGTCAAATCATAGAAAAACCTTGTTAACACTCTAGAGGCCACAGTTTTGGTCCAATCATCCTCACACTTGCTCAAAATGATGATCCTGACAATATCTCAGTAAGTTCGAATATGTGTCTAGAAGCCTCCGTGGTGCAGTGGTTATGCTACTCGCCTTGTAAACCAGGGATCGCAGGATCGATCCCGGGCTTCTCCAGACTTTCGGATGAGTCTTTAAACTGAGGTCCCATCTCTGTATGACCTTAGCTGTTGGTGGGACATAAAACTAAAACTAACTCACTCACTCGAATATGTGTCGTGTCAGGTCAAAAAGTAGATCAGTAGGTCAAATCATAGAAAAACCTTGTTAACACTCTAGAGGCCACAGTTTTGGTCAAATCATCATCAAACTTGCTCAGAAGATCATCTCTACAATATCTAGGTCAAATTCGAATATGGGTCATCTGGGGTCAAAAGTAGGTCAAATCATAGAAAAACCTTGTTTACACTCTAGAGACTGCAATTTTAGTCTAATTATCATCAAACTTGCTCAGAATGATCATCTTGACAATATCTAGGTCAAAATTCGAATATGGGTCATGTGGGGTCAAAAAGTAGGTTAGTAGGTTATATCACAGAAAAAAACCTTGTTAACACTTCAGAGGCCACAGTTTTAGTCCAATCATCATCAAACTTGCTCAGAATTGTCCTCTTTGTAATACCTTGGTCAGGAGGGGTATTTTATTTGACAGAAAATGCTGTTAGCAAACAGTGCAGACTCTGATCAGATGCCATGTTCTGCGACGTCTGATCTGGGCCTATGCTGTTTGCCAGGCTACCCCTTCAGGGTTTTCCCGCCTTTTAGGGGTTATTATATATAACTTAAAACAAATATTCTGTATGATAATACAGTATCTCAAGCAATTCAGACTTTCAGGGTGTTTGGATCATTCTCAAAGTTCTTTTGGCTATTTTTAGAAAAAAAAAAAAACATTATCATCACTCGACCTACTTTTATTTCATAATTTCACCACCATAAGCATGCTACAGATTAGAAATGATTGAAATCAACCTTCAGGCTGCAGAAATATAAATGCTGTCAGACATGAAGGGGCAGACCTTTCATCTCAATGTCGGGTAAAAGTCCCTCAAAATTGGAAGCAACGTCTCCAAAATGATCTAAATAGTATAAACCTCAAATCAAACAAACAAAATTGGTCAAATCATACTTGAGACTGCATTTTTGGTTCAAGCTTCATGAAACTTGCCAAGAATGTTTGCCTTTATAAAATCCTGAATATCTTTGAATATGGGTCATGTGGGATCAAAAACAAGGTGATGAATAGACCCAGGTGAGCGATACAGCACCATCATGGTCCTCTTGTTTTACATAGTGCTTCTCCTAGATGTACTGACTCTGTGGGTACTTTGACCTGGTGACATTGACCTATATTTTACGCTTCAGTGACTTTGACACAGTTTATGTCGATGTTCCAGATCTCCTCAAATAAAAGGCCTACAACCATCAAATCTTGCATAGTGCCTCTCCTAGATGTACTGACTTTGTGGGTACTTTGACCTGGTGACCTTGACCTATATTTTACGCTCCAGTGACTTTGACACAATTTATGTTGATGTGAGTGAGTGTTTGAGTTTTATGTCCCACCAACAGCTAAGGTCATACGGAGACGGGACCTCGGTTTAAAGACTCATCCGAAAGTCTGGAGAAGCCCGGGATCGATCCTGCGATCCCTGGTTTACAAGGCGAGTAGCGTAACCACTACACCACGGAGGCGTCTTTATGTTGATGTTCCAGATCTCCTAAATAAAAGGTCTACAACCATCAAATCTTGCATAAGTGATTCTCCTGACTCTGGAGGTACCTTGACCTGATGACCTTGACCTATTTTTTTGCACACCAGTGACTTTTACACATTTTACGTTGACGTCCATATCTTCTCAACTATAAGGCCTACAACCACCAAACCTTGCATAGTTCTTTTCCTGCATTTACTCTGCAGGTACCTTGACCTATATTATGCACTCCAGTGACTTTGACACATTTTATGCCAACATTCGTTATGTCCTCAAATAAAAGGCCTACAACCACCAAACCTGAGCAGGCCTCGGTAGCTCAGTTGGATGCGCGTCTGACTGTTCGATACCTGCCGGTTTCGGCAACATTCTTTTGTGGAGACTGATCATTAAATCTTTTCTACGGTCATTCTCTCCCTTCCGCTGATTGTCAGTTTCTGGCGAAAGAATGTGCACTGTACTGGTTGACCTATTACGTATAAGCCTGCCCAGGAAAAGTGTGGATAACTGACCAGCTAAAAATTGACCTAAAATAGTGTTGAGTTGGCCAGTAAATTCCAAAACAAACAAACAAAGAAACATAAGGCCTACAACCACCAAACCTTGCTTAGTGGACTCTGCAGGTACCTTGACCTGTATTATGCACTCCAGTGACTTTGACACATTTTACGTCGACGTTCGTTATGTCCTCAAATAAAAGGCATACAACCACCAAACCTTGGATATTGTGTCTCCTTGATATACTGATTTGGCAGGTAGCTTGACCTGCTGACCATTGTCTATATTTTTATGTCCCCGGTAGCGATAACGGGGACATATTGTTTTTGCCCTGTCTGTTTGTTTGTTTGTTGGTTTGTACATGGACAACTTTAACGTTGGTCATAACTCTTGAACCATGTGAGGTAGAACAATCATATTTGGCATGAAGGTTCCTTGTGACAAGCGCTTCAAATTCATGCAAAAAAATTTGACCTGTGACATTGACCTTGACCTTTGAACTACTTAAAAGAAAAAAATAACATTGGTCATAACTTTTGAACCGCTTGAGATACAGCCTTCATATTTGGCATGTATGTTCCTTGTGACAAAAGCTTCACATTTGTGCAAAACATTATGACCGATGACTTTGACCTTGACATTTGACCTGCTTAAAATAGAAAAAATAACATTTTGGTCATAATTTTTGAAACTTTTGAGATAGATCCTTCATATTTTGCATGTAGTTCTCTTGTGACGAGAGCTTTACATTCACACAAAAAATTTTTACCTTTGAACCTTGACCTTTGACCTACATAAAAGAAAAAGTTAACATTGTTCATAACTTTTGAACCGTTAGAGATACAGCCTTCATATGTGGCATGTAGGTTCCGTCTGACAACAGCTATATATTCATGCAAAAAATTTTGACCCATGACCTTGACCTTGACCTTTGACCTACTTAAAACAGAAAAATAACATTTTTTTCATTACTTTTTAACGGTTTGAGATAGAGCCTTCATTTTTTGCATGTAGGTTCTTTGTGACACAAGCTTTTCATTCACACAAAAAGTTTGACCTATGACCTTGATCTTGACCTTTTGACCTACATAAAAAAGTTAACATTGGTCATAACTTTTGAACTGTTTGAGATACAGCCTTCATTTTTGGCATGTAGATTCCTGCTGACAAGAGCTTTACATTCTTGCATTTTTTTTACCTTGACCTTTGACCTACTTAAAAGTAAAAATAAAACTGTTCATAACTTTTGAACCGTTCAAGCTAGAGCCTTCACATTTGGCATGTAGGTTCCTTGTGAGAAGAGCTTTGCATTGGTGCAAAATTTTTTTACCTGTAACCTCGCCCTATGACCTACTTTAAAGAAAAAAGTATTATTGTTCATAACGTTTGAACCATTTAAGATAGAGCCTTCATATTGGGCATGTAAGTTCGTTGTGTCAAGGTCTTCCCACCTGTGACCTTGACCTTGAACTGTGACCAACTTTGAAAAGAAAAAGACCATGCCCGGGGACATATTCGTGTTTCACAAACACATCTTGTTTGGTCCATTGACTTTGACACATTTTTGTCATCTATCAACTGCTAAGAATGAATTTGGTTTATTTGTTTGTTTGTTTGATTTGAGGTTTAACGTCCCCGGCAACACTGTAAAGGTCATTTTGGAGACGTTGCTTCCAATTTTTTGGGACTTTCATTGAGATGAAATGACATCTCAAGCCCTGTCGCCAAATGTAACCAATAGGGTTTATTAGCATGGACAGTCCGCCTCGCAATGCGGTTCCTGGACAGGCTTAGTTCCTCTAAGCGGTTTACCAGTACTAGTGTGCGGGCCGGATTCAGCTCTGCGTGGAAGCATCATGCAGCCCATATATTTCTTCAAGCCCCTATGGGTGGGGGCTTTATTTGGTTTATTTAATAACTATGTTATGATTGTGGCTCCTGTGACTTTTGCTCCCCAGCAGGTGCGATGCTGCCTTCTGCGGAATTCTTGTCTTCTTTCTCCGCTGTCCTTCTCTTTTAACTCCTCTATGTTTTTCTCCCTTTCTCTGGGAGTCGACACAAAATGACTGACAAGAGTTGAATTGCCATCAACCCATTTTGTACCAGAAACGCCAAAACAGGTACCTTGGCAAACAGTGCAGGCCAAGATCAGACGCCGCAAAATGCGGCGTCTGATCAGGGCCTACACTGTTTGTAGAATTTTCAGCCATTTTCCAAATAAATTTTGAAGTTAAAACAACCTGACACCCCTAAATTTTGAAATGGACTCCTGCTGTATAGAAGGAGGAAGATTCCATTTGGTACAAAAAGATAAAATCAATCACTATATAGAATTATGAAAATGCTTCCAACCCCTCCGCCCCCACCAAATAATAAAAAAAAAAACTGAAAAAAAAGTGTTGTACAAATCCTTGTGTTCCCAACTACACCACAACCTCTTTTTAACATTGTTCTTTAAGGATAGTTTACAAAAATGTACAGATTATATAGAAAAAGGACCATAAAAAATGGTCACTTTTTTATATAATCTGTTTAAAACAAACTAACTTTTGAGGGTTTCTGATTTCGATCCCAACAATAGTGATATAAAGAGGTTGTAGTGGAGTTATACAAGAGCAAATCAGCTTTATCTTTATCATTATCCCTAGTTATCTAGAGCTCAGCAGTATTTTGTTTCCCCGCTGGATGCCCCAGTAATATTATTGATATAACGGTAGTAACCCAGCTGGAGTCATTCAGCGATAACAGGACTTAGTCAGCCATAACTGCAGAGTTATGCTTCATTAATATCTCAACCACATACAGCCTCTTAATACTGAGCTATTGATTTCGGAGAATAAGTGCCAATATGAATATATGCCTATATATATGAATATATGAAGGAAGAATCAATTTAATTCTTATTTGTCAAGTGCATTAAAGGTAAGACTTACTTTTAAAATATTTGAGGATTTTTACTTTCTCTTTATATCTCATATTTTTCCTGTCTGTCTTTGTTTTATGTGTGTGTCAATTTTGAAGTCTGCATCTTTTGTCAGTACTGGTATAATTATTTTGTCTTAAGATATGATAGAACTAATTACCACTACTATTCCTCTAATAAGCTCTACTACTATTACCACAACCACCACCACCACCACTACTACTACTACTACTACTACTACTACTACTACTACTTTTACTACTACTACTACTACTACTACTACTACCACTACTACTACTACTACTACTACTACTCATACCACTACTACTACTACTACTACTTCTACTACTACTACTACTACTACTACTACTACTCTACTATACATGTACTACTACTACCACTTCTACTACTACTACCACTACTACTACCATTACTGCTTCTACCACTACTACAAACACAACCACTACTACAACAACTACTACTACTACCACCACTACTACCACTACTACTTCTACTACTACACCACTGCTTTATAGCACTGTCCTTCATAACACTGTTTTGGAAGTTACACAGTTTCATGCATTTTGTTTGGATATAACACTGTTGTTCAACTACAATGGTTTTGCTTTGGGATGAAGAATTATCATAGTTGCTACAACAGCTAACAGTCTGACCACTAACTAACCCATAAAATGCTGTCGTCTGCTTTGCCATCTGCCAGTTACCATAAAAAGTATTTTTTGCTAACAGTGTGGACCCAGATCAGACTGCTTCTGCTTAAAGTACATACATTTTTGCAAAACTTACCCCAAACAGAACAAACCTGGCACCACTATAATTGGAAATTGACCATTCCAAACTTAGGAGGTGGGAGTTTCCATTGTCCAATGGGTTTAAGAAAACAGTGGAGTCCCTGATCAAATGCTATATTATGCAGTGTTTGATTTGGGTCTGCACTGTTGGCCAGCTGTTGACCGAACACATGAGCCCATCCATATTTTACAGAAAACCATCTTTAACCCTTGAGACACCTAGAAAAAAACATCTGAAAATGTCGTCTGCTGAATATTTTTACAAACTTTTAAAAAAAAATTGCATACAGGCAAACAGTGTGGGCCCTGATCAGAATGCTTCTACAGGAGCAGTCTGATCTGGGTCCACACTGTATGTATAAAATTACTTTTAAGATAACCGACAGACGGCAAAGCAGACGACAATTTTCATGATTGACATTTATAGGCTACACTCGTATATCACAGTGACAAAAATTTCACAGCTATAAATAACCATTACCTTGATATTGTATACTGTAAAAATCCTAATAATTTCGGACACCTTGGGAACTTGCTGTAATTCTCTAAAATTTTAACAAATTTGTTTCACAATCCAGCAAGGATTCCAAAAATTCATACACCGTGGGGACTTCCTATAATTCTCCTAAAATTTTAACAAATTTGTTTCAGAGTCCAGCAAGAATGGCCAATAGTGAAGACCCTGATCAGACTGTTCCTGAATCTGACTGTTCTTTCAGGAGCATTCTGAAAGGAGTATTCTGATCTGGGTCTGCACTGTTTGCTTTGGTCTGTCTGTCTCAATACTTAGGATCATAACGGTAAATGCAAAGCTTACAGTTTAACTTTCGGCCCCTGCCCATCGGGGCTTGAAGAAATAGATGGACTGCATGATGCTTCCACGCAGAGCTGAAACCGACCACGCACCAATACTGAAACAGAGCAGAGCTGAAACCGACTGCACACGTGTACTGGTAAACTGCTTGAAGGATCTAAGTCTGACAGGCAAAGCGGTGCGAGTGGGACCGTCCATGCTAATAAACCCTGTTGGTTTCATTGGGTGGCAGGGCTTGAGATGTCATTTCATCTCAATGTCGGGTCAAATGTCCCACAAAATTGGAAGCAACATCTCCAAAATGATCTTTACAGTGTTGACGGGGACGTTAAACCTCAAATCAAACAAAACAGGGAATCTTGTAGAATCAACCCTAAAATAGTTGGGAATTAGTCTAAATTATACAAGTTGCTGGAATTTCATGGTACATGCACATGAATTTGCATAACTGGTATATGAACCCTTTTTGTACCAAATGGAATCTTCCTCCTTATATATAGCAGGCGTCCATTTCAAAATTTAGGGGTGTCAGGTTGTGTTTCCTTCAAAAACTATTTGGAAATTGGCTGAACTTTTTGCAAACAGTGTAGGCCCTGATCAGACGCCGCATTCTGCGGTGTCTGATCTGGGCCTGCACTGTTTGTCAAGGTACCCCTTTAGGGGTTTCTGGTACTGAATGGGTTAATCTGATCAAGGGCTAATTATACCTCTATGTTTTGTTTCATTTGAGGTTTAACATCCCCGTCAACACTGTACAAATCATTTTGGAGGTGTTGCTTCCAGATTTGTGGGACTTTTACCCGAAATTGAGATGAAATGCCATCTGAAGCCCTGTCACCCAATGAAACCAGTAGGGTTTATAAGCATGGACGGGCTAACATTTCAGTTTGGATACAACAAAGACATAACACTAAGATGAAATTAACAATTCTATGAATTTCTTATCATTGGGTTATTGAATACTTTGAATGTGGTGAAAATCCTTGAATTCAGTGTTTAAATGGATTCATGAATTATGAACAAAGTCAAACAAATATAGTTCCTTTTATGTCTGTATTTATGCATAAGGCATGCCTACGTTGCTTCGCTTGATTTTATGTAAAAATCTATATATACTTATGAAGTAACAAAAGCATGAAATGGCAGTTATCTTTATCCAAAATTGGTCGGTAACCTTGATTGTCTTTGTTAACTCCGTAAACCTTTAAGTCGCCGAGCAAAGAATTGTATCTGAAAGTGTTGTGTGTTTATGTTGTCTGCTGCATTTTAAAACAACTTCTGCATACAGTCAAACAGTCTGGATACTGATCAGACTGCTCCTTGAGGAGCAGTCTGATCTGAGTCCACACAGTTTGAACCAATATATCTTCTCGGCAGGCTCATAATTCACACGCGATATCAAGCCTACTGAAACTGACTGCATTTGAGTACTGGTAAAAGGCCAACAATGTGTAAGCCTGCCCAGGGAAAAAGCGGCAAGTTGGACCGCTCCTTTAACTTTATATGTCAGAATCTTTGGGTGGTAGGGCTTGAGATGTCATATATCATGTAAAGGAAGCAACATATTCAAAACGACCTAAATAGTGTTCAAACAAGAAACAATAATCTACATCTGTCTCCTGCTGATAACATTTGCAAACAGTTTGGACCAAAATCAGGCCCGACAAAATGTCGGGCCTGATTTGAGTCCAAACTGTTTGACCCTGAAAGATATTAAAAAAAAGGTAAATTAAAAAATAAAAAAAAAAAAACAGATGACAAAAATCATGCAAAATTATCCAGCATGCAGAGTTATCGTAAAAATCCTAAAAAATTGGACACCTTGAGAAGGTGCTGTAATTCTCCTAAATTTTTTTTATAAAATTTTAAGATCGAGCAGGGTGTTCAAATGTTGCAGACGAAATGGCAAACAGTGTAGACCCTGATCAGACTGCTTCTTCAGGAGCAGTCTGATCTTGCTTAGGCCTTTTTGTCCCAATACTTAGGCTCATTATTGTAAATCAAGAATATGATGGAGTGTGTGTCTAGTTTTATGTCCCACCAACAGGTCAAATGACGTTGTGAGTAAGTTTAAATGGCATATTGATGTTCCTTTAGAGGGTTTTCCCCAAACTTTGTCTCAACCTGTTAAAGCATGAAAGATAAAACGTTTGCTTAATCTTTCTGCCTGACTGATAACACGACAGCCTTAAATGGTAAACAAAGATAACAAATAGGTCCCCACCTTATCCTATTATATTTCATTGTCACGGCGACAAGTGTTTCACATGACTTATCAAATTGTTGGCCTGATAAAAATGTGACTGTTTAAGCATATCTGAATTGCACCATATAAATACTAAAACTTTACAGTCACTATTATACAATATTATGTAAGGCCACACATAAAAATAAATTTGTTTGCCCTCTGTAGGTTTGTTGTTCTGCTGATTTGTTTTTCTTGGTGTTTTAACGGTCCAGTCAACACTATTTTTGGTCAATTTTGAGCCGGTGTAACAGGCTGGTTCTTCCCCCCGGTCAGTTTCTTCCCCGGGGAAGAATTGGGCCGGCCCGTTTCTTCCCCGGGGAAGAAACTGACTAGTCAGTTTCTTCCCCACCCAGTCAGTTTCTTCCCCATCTGAAATTTTTTTAAAACCATAGAGAACGAGTAATTTATGCCTCACAAAATGTTAAAAAAGAAACCATTCTGAATTAGTTTTGAGTCTTTACAGCTTGAATGGCAAAATTTTCTCTATGCCACACAAGGATCCAAGGAAATTTTCATCCCAATTCCAGTATCTATGATTAATTTTCTTAGCTTTTTATGACATCAATTGGTATTAACTAAACAAATATAATAATCAAAAACCCTTTAGTGCTCCAATCTAAATATAATTTGGAAAGTGGGGGTGGGGAAGAACTGGGCCAACCCATTTCTTCCCCGGGGAAGAACTGGGCCGGCCCATTTCTTCCCCACCCCAGATGTTTCTGCTTACTAAAAATTCTTGTGATAAATGTTCTTCACTTTTAAAGACATAAATTGGTATTAACTACTGAGCTATAATAAGCAACAAATGTTTGGCCCTTAAATTTCAATAGAATTCGGAGACTGGGGGGTGGGGAAGAACTGGGCCGGCCCAGTTCTTCCCAACCCCAGATGTTTCTGTTTACTAATAATTCTAGTGATAAATTTCCTTCGCTTTTTTGGACAAAAATTGGTATAAACTAAAAAGATATAATAAGCAACAAATGTTTGGAGCTTTATTATCAAGAGAATTTGGAGGCTGGGGTGGGGAAGAACTGGGCCGGCCCAGTTCTTCCCCACCCCAGATGTTTCTGCTTACTAATAATTCTGGTGATAAATTTCCTTTGCTTTTTAAGACATATATTAGTATAAACTAAACAGATATAATAAGCAACAAATGTTTGGAGCTCAAATCTTAATAGAATTTGGAGACTGGCGGTGGGGAAGAACTGGGCCCGCCCATTTCTTCCCCACCCCAGATGTTTTTGTTTACTAAAAATTCTTGTGATAAATGTTCTTCACCTTTAAAGACATAAATTGGTTTGAACCACAGAGCTATAATAAGCAACAAATGTTTGGCCCTTAAATTTCAATAGAATTCAGAGACTGGGGGGTGGGGAAGAACTGGGCCGGCCCAAATCTTCCCCACCCCAGATGTTTCTGTTTACTAATAATTCTAGTGATAAATTTCCTTTGCTTTTTTGGACAAAAATTGGTATAAACTAAAAAGATATAATATGCAACAAATGTTTGGAGCTTTATTATCAAGAGAATTTGGAGGCTGGGGTGGGGAAGAACTGGGCCGGCCCAGTTCTTCCCCAACCCAGATGTTTCTGCTTACTAATAATTCTGGTGATAAATTTCCTTTGCTTTTCTAAGACATAAATTAGTATAAACTAAACAGTAGGGCTGACTATCGATGCCAATTTTGACTATCGTGATAGTATTGCTATCGTGGAAACTACTATCACGATACTATCACTATCGTGACATACTATCACGATACTATCGTGATACTATCGGGAACACTTATAAATGATTCATAGATGTTATATCACTCACATAAAATGGCTAAGAGTGACAGGACGAGTTAGGAAAATTCCAATGGCCTAAAATTGTATGTTTATTGTGTGTTTCAATATCAGCATTCATTCCCTCGGGGCTATTCCAGAAAAAAACATCATGGGGAGACGGCTCTTTATATATATCCCCACCACCGCCTAAAAATAGTTTGCTGCTTCCAGTATATATGCCTGTAAGTGATGGTTATCATAGCTTTAATACCTTTGCAGTGTTTGAGATTTTCTGCTTGTGAAAACTGACACATGCTGATCGTTCTTTGATTCTTTGATGTTTGCCGCCTGTGTTAAATTAATCTGTGGATTCAGTTAATTAGGTAACCTGATTATTACATAGTATTACGTAATCACAGCACGCTATTTTAGCACCTCTTTAAGGGCGACATGAATCTAACAAACTGCATTAAAACTTGAACTTACATATTTTTTATTTGAAGTTAGCATCAAAAGCTAGACTATCAAAATAGAAGTAAAGCAATTATCAAGTCGGTTTTTTCATTTAGCAATATGTACAGGGCTTGACCTAGGCTCTTTGACTCTGTGGACATTTAGTCCTTGCACAAAAGACAGCTAAGACAAGCAGCAATAATAAGACAAAGTTTTCATGTAATGAAATTTGGCCGTTTCGACATGTTATTTTTTCTGGAATATCCCTCTATTATAATACAAAGACAACCAAAAATAGAATCAGAAAGACCCACGAAAAATAAAAACGCCAATTTGTCCCAGGTTGTCCAGTGTCCACCATCAAAACGTCCAGAATCACCTTAAGAAAGTACTTGATAGACGGAGACCTAAGGCCTCTCGCTGCACCTTTTTTCCTCCTACAGGATGACGACAGGAAAATAAAACTTTGTCTGCTTAAATATTCCCCCAAGAATTCAATCCCAATCGGTCAGGCCAGCCGACTGATGACATCACCATTGATGCATTTGTGCATACTTGCCGACTTATCAGAGTCTATCATGTACTCGCATGCACATTCTGTGCATTTTTCGAGAAATGCATTTCTAATGAGACCACAAAAGTGCGGTTTAATAGTCTGGTCCGTATGCGCAAAAAGAGTCACATATACAACAAGTTAAACTGCATTATACCGTCATTTATTACGCATTTATTTGCCTATATGAAAAAGTCAGCACACAGCAAAAACAAACATTTCTTCATACAAAAGATCAGCTTGTGCATCTTGCAAATGTCTTCGAAACTGAACAGGGAAATTGCGTTTGTCCCAGAAGTTATACTACGCAAGGATAGTACAAACAGCAAACATTTATATATGACTGCGCAGGCTGATCTGAGCCTTCACATGTCGCACAGGTTTTACTGTCCTGTTTTCAAAAAGTTGCATGCAACAATATCATTGACGTTTTGTTATTGAAACACGCGGGAAAATTTCTGACTGCCTCAACTGCACGTGCAAAAATGACGGCGGGAAATTCATCGCCGCGAGAAATTCACCACACGGCAAAAAACTTTGATACATATGTGCGACCAGCGAAGACTCAGATCATCATGCACATATGTGAAGGCTTATCAGTCTGTCCTGATTACAGCTGAATGGATTTCCTAAGCAAAAATACTTGCGTAATTACACAACAGTACAGGCATATTTTCAAAGTATATTCAAGAAAAATACAAAAACAATCGAAACTATCGATAGTTGAGTGAACTATCGGCGATAGCTATCGATAGTCCAAAGTACTATCGATGCATTGCTATCGAGGCAGTCCCTATCGCGATGCATCGAACTATCGATGCATCGTTACACCCCTACTAAACAGAGTACTGTTATGTCAATTATGACATTGAAGGTGTCAGGGTGGGGAAGAACTGGGCCGACCCATTTCTTCCCCACCCCTGGGTAGTGTTGTACAGTTATGTCAGTTATATAGCTGAAGATCTTTCCCACCATTGGCTAGTGTTGTACAGTTATATCAGAGGATGTCTGAGGCAGGGAAGAACTGGGGAGACCCGTTTCTTCCCCACCCTTGTGTAGGGATGTACAATTAAATCAGTTATGATGTTTAAGTTGTCTGTGGTGGGGAAGAACTAGGCCGGCCCAGTCCTGCCCCACCCCCGCCCCACCCCCAATCTCCAAATTCTAATTAGATTTGAGCTCCAAACATTTGTTGATTATTATATCTTTTTATTTGATACCAAGTTTTGTCTTAAAAAGCGAAGAAAATTTATCACAAGAATTTTTTGTAAACAGAAAAAATCTGGGGTGGGGAAGAAACGGGCCGGCCCAGTTCTTCCCCACCCCCAGTTTCTAAATTCAATTGAGATTTGAGCTCCAAACATATTTGTTGTGTATTATATCTTTTTAGTTAATACCAACTTTTGTCTTAAAAAGCAAAGAAAATTTATCACAAGAATTTTTTGTAAGCAGAAAAATCTGGGGTGGGGAAGAAATGGGCCGGCCCAGTTCTTCCCCACCCCAAGTCTCCGAAGTCTATGTAGATTTGAGCTCCAAACATTTGTTGCTTATTATATCTTTTTAGTTTATACCAGTTTATGTCTTAAAAAGCGAAGAAAATTTATCACAAGAATTTTTGGTAAACAGAAAAATCTGGGGTGGGGAAGAAACGGGCCGGCCCAGTTCTTCCCCACCGCCAGTCTCCAAATTCTATGTAGATTTGAGCGCCAAACATTTGTGCCTTATTATATCTGTTTAGTTAATACTAATTCATGTCTTAAAAAGCAAAGAAAATGCACCAAAGATGCTTGAATATGGATGCATATTTTATTGCATCTCCATGAATGGTGTAGCATAGAGCAAATTTTGTCATTGAAGCTAAAAGGACTCAGAATTTATTCAGAATGGTCTCATTTCTCATTTATAACAAATTGTGAGCTGAAAATTACTCGTTGACTATGGTTCTAAAAAAATTTTAGGGGGGGGAAGAAACTGACTGGGTGGGGAAGAAACTGACTAGTCAGTTTCTTCCCCCGGGGAAGAAACGGGCCGGCCCAGTTCTTCCCCCGGGGAAGAAATGGCCGGCCCAGTTCTTCCCCGGGGAAGAACCGGGCCGGGGGAAGAAACTGACTGTTACACCGGTCAATTAACCTACCAACACTTTTCCTGGGCAGGCTTATAGGTAAGCAGTTAACCAGTACAGTGCTCATTCTTTCGCCAGAAACTGACAACTGCCCTTCTTGAATCAGGGGAAGAGAGAGAATGACCATAGAAAAGATTTCATGATCAATCTCCACAAAAGAATGTTGCCAACCACGGCAGGTATCTAACCCCGTGTCCTCCTGATCACCAGTCAATTGCGCATCTGACTGAGCTACCGAGGCCGGCCTGTTGTTCTGCTGGAAAGACTGGGAAAATATAGACGTTTCAAGAAATCTCAGTACAAAAAAAAGGCTGCCTTTTGTGTATGGATTTGCTCTAAATGGAAAGAATTTCCTATAAATCTTGTCCTGCTGAATAAATTAATATAGCCACACCCATTTCTGATTTTCAACCAATCAGATTACTTGATGTAATTTATTCCTACAAACTCAAGAACTGACTGCCAAACAGTAGAGAGAATCATCAGATACCATCTGATCTGTATCTAAACTGTCTTCAAAAGAAGGTTCACCACAACCTTTTCATAACACTAATAGTAAATAATTGATGGGCTCCAAAGCAGAAACCATGTTAGTTAAACAACTTGAACCGTGTTATATCCAAACAAAAAAATATAGATTATATAGAAAAATGATCATTATGGTCATTTTTCTATATAATCTATACATTTTGGGATCTTATATAGAAAAATGACTATTATGGTGATTTTTCTATAGAATCCATACATTTTTGGGATCTATCTTGAAACCGTGTTATATCCAAAACCATGTTATAATGATCCATGTTATAACGAGGTTTGTGGTGTATAATTTATTCTGCTTAGAATGAGTACCCCCACTTTTGCAAACAGTGTAGATCCAGATCAGATGGATTCTGAATCTGATCTAGATCTACAATGTTTATCATGTAGTTTGTAAAATGAAGGAATGCATTATACTGAGTAATTTAATTGGTTGATAGTCTTTTGTTTGTTTGATTTGAGGTTTAACGTCCCAGTCAACACTGTAAAGGTCATTTTGGAGACGTTGCTTCCAATTTTGTGGGACTTTTACCCGACATTGAGATGAAAGACATCTCAATCAAGCCCTGCCGCACAATGAAACCAATGGGGTTTATAAGCATGGACGGTCCGACTCGTGTGCACCGCTTTGCCCGGGCAGGCTTAGATCCTCTAAGCGGTTTACCAGTACTCGTGCGCGGGTCGGATTCAGCTCTGCATGGAAGCATCATGCAGCCCATATATTTCTTCAAGCCCCGATGGGAGGGGGCCATAGGAATGCATTATACTGAGTAATTTAATTGGTTGATAGTCAGCAATTGGTGTGGCTTAATAGATTTATTCAGCAGGACAAATTAGGGGTTAAGATTAAAGTTTAAACCCAGTTTTATTCCAAGTAAAATTTTGTTTTCTGGAATCCTACAAAATTTTAAAGTACAGAGGACCCTCCTTACAATGACAGTATTTGTTCCCTATTATTGTGCCGTTATAAAGAATTTGCCGTTATAAAGAATCCCAGTTAGGAGTATGATAGGTAATGAAAGACCTTTTCCCCATTATCACTCCAAGAAAGAAATGTTATAGACATTTGTTAGAATCGCCTCACAGTTACCGGTACTTCAAGAAACAAATGTTATAGACATTTGTTAGAATCGCCTCGATTTGGTGATTGTAACAAATATCTATAACTTTTGTTTTTTGGAGTGATAGATTACAAGACCTTTTCATGACTATGGACTCGATTTGTGCATTTCCAACCTCAGGGTAGCCCATGCCGCTCGGAACCGAGGCTAAGCCTTTAGCTAAGCAGTCATTCCATTCCAATTGCGTTATAATCAGTTTTGTCATTATAACGAATGTTGTTTTAACAGGCCTCATATTTTTCAGGCATTTGCAGGATTTCAGGCTTTTAGAGCTGGATTTTTTTCTTGATTTCAGGCTTTTAGATTTTGATTCTTGTGCCTATAGTCTGTTTAAAAAACTATTTAACCGTTATCCTGCTTTGCTTATAAACCCTATTGGTGGGCGACAGGGCTTGAAATGTCATTTCATCTCAATGATGGTAAAAAAAGTGGACGACAGGGCTTGAAATGTCATTTCATCTCAATGAGGGTAAAAAAGTCCCACAAAACTGGAAGCAATGTCTCCAAAATGACCTATACAGTGTTGACGGGGATGTTAAATCTCAAATCAAACAAAATAAACTCACCACTGCGAGATAAAAAGTTCTGCAAGGGAAGTTCATGTGTTTTTTCTTTGTCACAGACCACTATAACGATTGGCTTAACCCTTTACTTGCTGAATATTCATTTAAGCCACACCCATTTCTGTCTATCAACCAATCAAATTATTGATGTAATTTATTGCTAAAAATTCATAAACTGAATGCCAAACAGTGTAGATCCTAATCAGATGGCTTCTTCAGAAGCCATCTGATAAGGGTTAAAATAAATGAAATAATTTTGAAATGGGGGTTAAAAACCCCAAACTAAATCATTTGTAGCAATGTCGGGTCTTTGGTTAATCACCGAAATAGACAAGTTAGTGGGAAATGTACACAGTGGTGGTAACTTTTATTTAGGATAGTCATGGTGTCTCAGAGGCTCAATGAAGCTTGTCTGATGCAGGCCGGGGCTTGCATAATATTACTTTTGATGGTTGGTGTTGAATTTCATTAGGGTGACCCAGAACTTACTTTTACTTAAACAAGGTAAAATTCTAGACTGGCAAATTGTTTCCTTGGGCCTGTGCACCTGGCCAAGACTCAGATCTGACATAGTCCCAGATAGGAGGGGGTATCCAAATATTATTTTTCTTAATTTTGCACAAAAACATATGTTGTGGGTACTCATTAGAAGCGCCTCGGCGAGGTGCTTCTAATGAGTACCCACAACATATGGTTTATTCTGCACAAAAACATGTTGTGGGTACTCATTAGAAGCCCCTCGCTGTGGGTTCTCATTAGAAGCACCTCGGTGAGGCGCTTCTAATGAGTACCCACAACATATGGTTTTTTGTGCAGAATTATATGTTGTGGGTACTCATTAGAAGGGCCTCGCTGTGGGTACTCATTAGAAGCGCCTCGCCAAATGAGTACCCACAACATATGTTTTTGTGCAGAATTAAGAAAAATGCACAAAAACATATATTGTGGGTACTCATTAGAAGCGCCTCAGCGAGGCGCTTCTAATGAGTATCCACAACATTATGTTTTTGGGCAGAATTTAAGAAAAATATCAATACTTTTTGGAAGGGAAAAGTGCCTTCTTTAATTTTCGGGACCTATCAGCCTGTATATACAGTAAAATTAAGACCACCTAAAATTAAAACTAATTCTGCTTTAAAAAGCTTAGTAGGTTGCAGTTATTCTTTTTTGTTGTTTTCTGCATGGAGTGTCCTCTAGTCATGGACCACTTTTGGTACTGTTCTTAAAGACCACTTTTGAACAGTCCCAAACGTGGTCTTAATACAGTAGTTTCACTGTACATGTATCATACATTTTACCGGCCCCGATAGCGTCAACACTGTAAAGGTCATTTTGGAGACGTTGCTTCCAATTTTGTGGGACTTTTACCCGACATTGAGATGAAATGACATCTCAAGCCCTGCCACCCAATGAAACCAATAGGGTTTATTAGCATGGACGGTCCGCCTCGCACCGTGGTTCCTGGACAGGCTTAGCTTCTCTAAGCGGTTTACCAGTTCTAGTGTGCGGGCCGGATTCAGCTCTGCGTGGAAGCATCATGCAGCCCATATATTTCTTCAAGCCCCTATGGGCGGGGGCCACTCAGTTGGTAGAGTGTCCGCTCCGGGGAACGGGAGGTCACGCTTTCGTTCCCGGGCCTTGACATACCAAAGTCGTTAAGAATGGTACTAGCTGCACCTCGCTTTGCACTCAGATTTACGGGGTAGAGCTAGGACTGGTCTACCCAGTGTCAGGATAATGTGACTGGGTGTGGTATCATGTAATGTGTCTGGGACATGATACTTCAGTGAGGCAGCACTATAAAAGTGAGCATTGAGCTCCCTGTCGCAACCAGACACCATCTTGATATGACTGAAAAATTGTTGAAAGCGACGTTAAATCCGAATTCACACACACATCTTATATTTTATTGAAGGTAGACTCAGCAGTGTAATGCTGTCTTATGTTTACGTGACTAAATTGAAGGCTAAACGCTTGGTTTGTTGTTATGAGTAATTCATTAACGGACAACCTAGCTGATTTTCCAGTTCAGTGATATTAATTACCGAACACTGATTGGGCGCTCTCACAAAGTAATTAGTTTTGACATGAAATTCTCTGCCTTGACTGATTGCCAATCAGTTCAACCATAGGATCTATGTCAGTCTTTTTTTATTTTTTTTTGACAAATCACTGAATTATTGTGATAAAAATTCTGTATAAAAAGCAGAAATAAGTCTTAATTTTAGGTTTGGTAATTATAAAAGCAGAATTTCTTTGCCAGTCTTGTTAAAATTTTGTGACCCTTAGAGTACCAGTGATAAATCAGCAGATGAAATTTACTATTTGTTTCTCTTTTTTTTTTCAGAGAAAATAAGGCTTAAATCATCTGCTGCAGGGTAAAACCTGATTTTCTCTGAAAAATGAAAAAAAAAAAATCTTCTGCTTTGCAATTTTGCCTAGCATTGTAAGGTTAAGAGGGAGAGGATTGAAGAGCAGACAACAGTTTGTTTAGGTTGCAGTTTTATGTCTCGGTCAACACTGTTTAGATCATTTTGGAAACATTGCTTCTGATTTTGTGCGACTTTTACCAGACATTGAGATGAAATAACATCTCAAGCCCTTAGTAACCTCCCATAGAAAGGAGCCGTCCATTTTCCAGGTTTTACCAGTACTCAGCTCTGTGCAAGAGCACCATGCAGCCCAATCTATTTCACAAGCCCCAATGGGTGGAACGCTTTGTCTTTTTCAGCAAAAATAAGGTTTTACTTTTCAACAGTTCACATGTAATGTCAAACCTTTTTTCCATTGTCATTATGATTACACACCCGTGCGACATAGTACATTCTTTCATATCTCCAAAAATGGCTACTTTTCCGATGAAATTTTTTTTTATATTTTTTTTATTTGTACGTCAAACATAGGTTGTGGGTGCTTGTTAGAACCGCCTCATTGAGGCGGTTCTAACGAGTACCCACAACCTATGTCTAGGACTAGAAATAAGCAAAATAATTTAGACCCCTGTAAACCCCAGTTTTCTCTATATAAAGTGGTGTTTAGGGGGGTGTTCATTTCACTGATTTGTTCACGTGATGTAAAACAAAATAAAAAAAAAAGAAAATGTCATTTGTTAAATGTGCTTAGTGCTTGAAGGGTGATAAGGGGAGATAATAAAATACGAATACGGTAAAAATCCTAAATATTGGGACACCTTGGGAACTTGCTATAATTCTCCTAAAATTTTAACAAATTTATATCATGATCCACCAATGAGTCCAAAATGTGCAGACAGAATGGCAAACACTGTGTAGACCATAATCAGACGGCTCCGGTATCACACTGCTCCATCAGGAGCAGTCTGATCTGTATATACACTTTGCTTAGGCCTGTCTGTCCCAATACTTAGGATCATAATATGAAACTAGATCGCGCAGTGGCTGGTGCGCCATCGCAAATCCCCACGTTTTGACCTCTTCCAGGGACCCCTGGGGGCTGGTCCAAAAATTAATGTGCTCTTGCAGAAGCCATTCATGTAAGTAACTCACACACCAAATTTGGTTGAATTCCAATGAACGGTATAGGAGGAGATAGCCGGACAGACAGACGGACGGATGGACGGAGGCGATAACAATATCCCCACTTTTCTTCAAAAAACGTGGGGATAATAAAAGAAACCCCTCAATCTGGCGTTTTGCCCTTTTTATGCACCCGTCATCGACATGATGCCGGGTCATATAATATTTCGGTTTTCTGTATGTGCGTAGGCATGTCTGTCCATCTGTATGTGTGCACACGTACGTTTGTGAGCCTGTAACCACAGGTTAAGGCATTTGTAGCAGGGTAGAACCTGAAGTGTTTAAGAGCTCATATGAGGGATCTGGTTCATATTCGGTATGATGATAGATTTAGGCCTAAAGTTTTATTCCGCAATACCTCAACTCATGCCTATGACCTCAAGGTCAAGGCCACAGACATTGAAATTTTTGTAATGTTGAACACTCAGGTTAAGGTATTTGTACCAAGACTTTTATGACTGAACTTTTACAATGGATTTAGTTAAAATGATAGATGTAGGCCAAAAGTTTTATTCAGCAATACCCCTGCCCATGCCTGTGGACTCAAGGTCAAGGTCACAGACTTAAAAATTTTTAATGTTAAAAGTTTCATATTTTCCAAGCCATATGTTAGATTAATTTTGTTTTATATTTGCTATAATGATAGATACAGGTCCAGAGCTTTATTTGACAATACCCCCACCCATGCCTATGACTTCAAGGTCAAGGTCACAGACTAAGAAATTTTAAACATTTAATTTTTAAAGAGTCCCTTTTTAGCTCACCTGAGCACTTTGTTGAGCTATTGTGATCGATCTTTGTCCATTCTGCTCGGATGAACAAGATGGCTGCCAGAGCTAAAAATAAAAAACAACAACTTTAAACAACTTCTCCTGCTTAACCAGTGGATGGATTTCGAAATAATTTCACAGAAATGTTCCTGGGGTCGCTACCAAAATTGCTAAAACTGTTCTGCTTGGATGTACAAGAGGGCCGCCAGAGCTAAAAATAGAAAAACCTTTCTATAACCAGTGGATGGATTTTGAAATAAATTCACAAGAATGTTTCTTGGATGAACATCTACCAAAATTGCTCAAGCCATTCTGCTCCGGTGAACAAGATGGCCACCAGGGCTATAAATAGAAACACCTTTAAATGGCTTTTGCTCCTTAACCAATTTTAAATAGATTCACAGGAATGTTTCTTGGGTGACCATACAACCAACTGCCCTGGTGAACAAGATGGCCACTAGAAAAACCTTTAAACGACCAGTGGATGGATTTCGAAATAATTCCACAGGAATGGTCCTTGGATGACCCTCTATTAAAATTGCTCCAACCAATCTGCTGGGATGAACAAGATGGCTGCCAGAGCTAAAAATAATAAAAAAAAAAAACTTTAAACAACTTCTCCTGCTTAACCAGTAGGTGGATTTCGAAATAATTTCACAGAAATGTTCCTAATGGGTCGCTACCAAAATTGCTCAAACTGTTCTGCTTGGATGTACAAGAGGGCCGCTAGAGCTAAAAATAGAAAAACCTACCTGGGTCAACCAAACTTGCTCAAACCCTGTACACCACCATATATTACCTATAATATGGATCAAGTGAGCGACCCAGGGCCATCATGGTCCTCCTGTTTTTTTTAAACCATATGATTGATTTTGTTTATATTCGGTATAATGGTAGATACAGGTCAAAAATGATGTTCAGCAATACCCACTCCCATGTATGTGATCTCAAGGTTAACGCCACGGACATAGAATTTGTATGTCCCCGGTAGTGATAGCAGGGACATATTGTTTTTGCCCTGTCTGTTTGTTTGTTGGTTTGTTTGTTTGTTTGTTTGTTGGTTTGTACCAGGACAACTTTAACGTTGGTCATAACTTTTGAACCGTAGGAGATAGAGTATTCATATTGGGCATGAACTTTCCTTGTGACAAGAGCTTCACATACATGCCAAAAAATTTGACCTTGACCTTTGACCTACTTAAAAGAAAAAAATAACATTGGTCATAACTTTTGAACCGCTTGAGATACAGCCTTCATATTTGGCATGTATGTTCCTTGTGATTAAAACTTTACATTCATGCAAAAAATTTTGACCTGTGACCTTGACCTTTGACCTACTTAATATAAAAAAATAACATTTTGGTTATAACTTTTGAACCATTTGAGATACAGCCTTAATATTTTGTGTGTAGGTTCCTTGTGACAAGAGCTTTACATTGACACAAAAAGTTTTGACCTGTGACCGATCTTTGACCTACATAAAAGAAAAAGTTAACATTGGTCATAACTTTTGAACCGTTTGAGATACAGCCTTCATATTTGGCATGTAGGTTCCTTGTAACAAGAGCTTTACATTCATGCAAAACGTTTTGACCTGTGACCTTGACCTTTGACCTACTTAAAAGAAAAAATTAACGTTTTGGTTATAAGTTTCAAACCTTTTGGGATAGAGCCTTCATATTTGGCATGTAGGTTCCTTGTGGTAAGAGCTTTACATTCATGCAAATTTTTTTGACCATGACCTTGACCTACTTAAAAGAACAAATAAAATTGATCATAACTTTTGAATCGTTTAAGATAGAGCCTTCATATTTGGCATGTAGGTTCCTTGTGACAAGAGCTTTACATTCATACAAAAATTTTTGCCTGTGACCTTGACCCACTTTAAAAGAAAAAAATATTATTGTTCATAACTTTCGAACTGTTTAAGATAGAGCCTTCATATTTGACATGTAATTAAGTTCCTTGTGCCAAGGGCTTCCCACGCAAACCAAAAATCTTGACCTGTGACCTTGACTTTGAACTGTGGCCAACTTTTAAAAAAATGACCATGCCCGGGGACATGTTCGTATTTCACAAACACATCTTGTTTAAATTTAAAGTGTTTATCCAAACTATGCAATTGATTTGCTTCAAATTTGGTATGATAACAGTTACAGGTCCAAAGTTTATTCAGCCCTACCCTCACCTCTCATCTGTGTCATATCAACACCTTTCTGGTTTTCTCCTGTTTTCTCGACTGTTGAATACATGGGTTTGCCAGCCTCTGACTGATCAGGTCACACGTTTGAGCCCCTCTGGGTAAGGCAACATTTTTTGTGAAGGTTTTCTAGGGTCATTCTTTCCTTCCCACTGATTCAAGAAGGGCAGTTGTCATTTTCTGGTGAATGTGCACTACTGGCTATGTATAATTGCATAGGTAACAATTTAGAGGTCTGCCCAGTAAAAATGGGTTAAATAACCTGCTCAGCATGACCTTAACAGTTTTGACCAGGCTGTAACATTTGAAACTAAACCGACACCTTTAAGAGCACAATGCAATGTAGTTGTTTTCTGTTTTTTTTGTTCTCAGCCTGCTAATTGTGTGTGACTAATTGCGCTTAAAGCAAGCGTGATTGCAACATTAGCATATTGATTGTTGTATGTTATTGGGTGACAAAACTAATGAGGCTGCTGATTGGATTTGTAACTTTGTACCTTTGTAACTTCCACAGCCTTCAAACAAAAGTAATGAAAATGATAAAAGTTAGGGGGAACAATGAAATAAGGGTACCGTAAAATTCTATTTATTAGAATCATTACCTTTCATGGGAAGTGGGGTGGGTGTTTGTTAGAGGCTACAGTTCCCAGAAAAAATCATTGAAGCATCCCAAGACTGCACTTTCTCCCAAATGTCCGCCATCTTGAACAACACAAAGGAACTATGCACTAGTGACATTAAATCCGTGAAAGACTATTGACATTACAATACATTTTTGGTCCTGTGGAAGAATTGCATGACAAACAGTGTAGATCCTGATCAGATGTCTTTTTAAGAAGCCATCTTATCTGGACCTACACTGTTTGCAAAGGAAGGGGTTGTCGTGCTCAGCTGCGGATTACTGTGTTAATCTTGTTTTGTTCATTAACCCTTGTCCTGCTAATCCCGGATATGACTTATCTTTGAAACAATGTAGATCCAGATCAGATGGCTTCTGACGAAGCCATCTGATCAGGATCTACATTGTTTGCCATTCAGATTATGAATTTGTTGCAATAATTTGCATCAAGTAATCTGATTGGTTGATAATCGGTAGTGGGTGTGGCATATATAAATATTCAGCAGGACAAGGGTTAATAGTGGGGACAAAGCCTAGTGGCATAGTGGTTAAGCTCCTTGCCGGGAGTTAAGGGTTTGATTCTTGGCTTCTCCAGACTTTCGCATAAGTCTTTAACCCTTGTCCTGCTGAATATTCATATAAGCCACACCCACTACCGATTATCAACCAATCAGATTATTTGATGCAAATTATTGCAACAAATTCACAATCTGCATGGCAAACAATGTTGATCCTGATCAGATGGCTTCGTCAGAAGCCATCTGATCTGGATCTTCATTGTTTGGAAAAAAATAAGGCATATCCGGGCTCAGCAGGATAAGGGTTAAACCAGAGTTCTGTCTCCATTGGGTGGATGTAAAACTCAGAACACACACACGTTTTTCTCAGAGGGTTTGAAAGCATTGTTTCCTTAAGTTTATTGGAACAGACTGTGTGCCCATATGTTCTCAGCTTCTGGATCCCGGGCTTAAGCAACATACAAGAGTTCATTTATCAATTCTGGGCCCCAATATTACCGGGCACACAAAGATGTCCATACAAAGGAGAATCCCAGTGAAAAGAACAGAAAAAGGCTAAAAGCCAAAAAAGTTTTATCTTGTTTTGCAGATTACTAGTTGGACATGTGCAAGGAAGATCAGAGAACTCTGATCAGACTTGTACTCACACTGGAAGAGTAATTTGCTCTTGATTAACTTAGAAGGCATTCATATCCTTTAGGGACTGTGTATATACAGTAAAACCTGTCTTAGTGGCCACCTCTATTAAGCAAGCAACCTGTCTTAAGCAAGCATGCATTCGGTTCCCAAAAAGGGCAAATGTGTTAAATTTCACCTGTATTAAGCAAGCACCTGTCTTAAGCAACCACATTTTGGTTATCACTTACATGTAGGTGCTTGCTTAATACAGGTTGGACTGTAGTCATTTTTCAAAAAAAAAAACTGCTCAGTATAGTCTTAACTCTTATCCTGCTGTTCACAAAAACCCCTATCTTTGGGAACAGTGTAGATCCAGATCAGATGGCTTCTGAAGAAGCCATCTGATCAGGATCTACACTGTTCTAAATTCAATTTATGAATTTGTAGGAATAAATTACATCAAGTAATCTGATTGGTTCAAACTCAGAAATGGGTGTGGCTAAAGTGAATATTCAGCAAGAGGAGGGTTAGGTATTTCATGTTGTGCTCAATAAAAAATATTGGCGAATGTTGTCTGTTAGAGTTAACCCGTAAGACGCCGAGGAAAACTACATCGGAAAATGTCGTCTGCTTATGTCGTCTGCTGAATTTTTTTTTTCAAACATTTTAAAAAATATTTTTTGCAGACAGACAAACAGTGTGGGCCCAGATCAGACTGCTCCTATAGGAGCAGTCTGATCTGGGTCCACACTGTTTGCAAAAAAATTACTTTTAAGGTAACCTGTAGATGGAAAAGCAGACAACAATTGTCGTGATTGGCATTTTATGGGTTAATATTTTTGTTCTCTCTTTTTTTTACAGACCCAGACTGAAGTTCAGTGTTACCAGAGGTATAAAGGGAAGCCTGATCTTTCGTAAGTTAATCAACACCAAAACTGATCTTTGGCAAACAGTGCAGGCCCAGATCAGGTGTCCAATAATGCAGTGTCTGATCAGAACCTTGCGCCCCCGCCCATCGCGGAGAAATAGATTTTGCTGCACCATGCTTCCACGCAGAGCTGAAACTGACCCCACAAGAGTACTGGTAAACTGCTTAGATTGGACTAAGCTGGTGCAAGTCCGACCGATCAGTGCATATAACCCCTACTGGTTTCCTTCTGCGGCAGGGCTTGAGATGTCATTTCATCTCAATGTCGGGTAAAAGTCCCACAAAACGGGAAGCAACGTCTCCAAAATGGCACCAGTAGTGTTGATGGGGATGTTAAACCACAAACACACAAACAAACTGATCAGGGCCTTCTCTGTTTGCAGAAAATCAGACCATTTTCTAAACTTATTTCTAAAAACAACTGAAATTTTCACCGCTGAAATTCAAAATGGCGACTGCTGTATATCTTAACCCTTTTTGTACCAAATGGAATCTTCCTCCTTATGTATACCAGGAGTCCATTTCAAAATTTAGGGGTGTCAGGTTGTCAAAATTTCTTTGGAAAATGGCTTAACTTTTCGCAAACAGTCTAGGCCCTGATCAGACGCCGCAGAATGCGGCGTCTGATCTGGGCCTGCACTGTTTGCCCCGGTACCCGTTTTGGGGTTTCCGGTACTAAATGGGTTAAAGGGTGGAGATTCCGTTCAGTACACCAAAATGGGTTATGGTGAGTAAGTCAAGCCTGCAGCTGCAAACTCCACCCCAACCCCGTGCTATTCTTAATCTTGGACAAATTGGGTATCTTCAAGAATGATGCATACCGTATTCGGGCGTGTATTACCCGCAGTTTTTTCCCTCAAATTACAGGCCCAAGTTCTGGGTGCGGGTAATCCGCCCGAATTATTTTTGGACCATTTTATTTTTACTTTTGTCAGCTGAAAATACGATGCATCTCATGTTATGCTCTATCCTTTTACGATTGCCGACATAAATAACGTTTAATTGGCCACTCAATTTTACTTACACATGAGTAATATAACAATCTCTATAACAAGCGAGCCCGAATTCGTGAGTATTATTTCTAAAACTCTGATTTTAAAGAAAATAAACAAGCAAGTTCAATGCGAACATCAAAGTTTTCCGGCATCCAAACTGCCGCCCACAAATCACCGCTAGTTTTTTTCTGCACGCGATCGGTAAATGACGTCATCGTACCCCAGCAACCCCACACATGTCTATTGTTTTATCCTAATGGGGCGTATCTGTCTCATAAAAAATGTTTGGAAACGGTAAAAGTATTCTCGCTAGCAAAACAGCGCTTTCCGTAAGCTCCGTGTCAATACCCAACAACAGAATACAGATGTGTTAACACAAAGAGTTCAACTTTACTCGCCAAGCGTCTGCTATTTGGCGCCAAAACATAACCATTCACGAGATAGCAGAATAGTCGTAGCAACTCGTCTTAGGAGCAATTAAATAATTTTCACACTGATTGCGGATTAAATTTTATGATTGGGGAATAAACGCAAATTAGAGACATAACTTGACCATATTTTCACACCTTATCGACACGCACCGCAGGGTGGCAATTATATGACAGGGATTAACAATAGTGTCATAATTGAACCGCTATAAAATCAATAAACAGTGTAAATCCAAATCAGACATCTGCGGCGTCTTTCTGAGGTGTCTGATCTGGGACTGCACTGTTTGCCGATGTCCCAAAAAAGAAACGTCTGCGGCGTCTTTCTGAGGCGTCTGATCTGGGACTGCACTGTTTGCCAATGTCCCAAAAAAGGGCCGCGGGCATATGTGGGTTAATTAATAAATAAATAACAATGGTGAACAGATAAAAGTTTTTTCAACATTTTAATGCAAAATACATGCTTTCTGGTAATACTGGCACGCACGTGCATTTTCCCGCCTTTTGAAGACGATCGCGCGTTCCGTTGTGTGCTACAAAAACTGGCCAAATTCTTACTTTTTCTCACTTACGCATCCACCAAAATTTCAGCAATTGTTCCATGCGGGTAATACAACAGTATAACAGTTTTCCCCCAGATTTTGGCAAAAAAAGGGGGTGCGGGTAGTACGTAAATGCGGGTAATACACACCCGAATACGGTATGTTGTTTGCCTTCCAAAAAGGGCTTCATAAAGAAGTTGCTTCGTTCTCCCGAGAACAGACCTCTGTGTTAATTATCATCATCATCATCATCATCATCATCATCGTCATACCTGTGATAGCTCCCTCATCCTACCTCATTTTGATGCTAATGTTTGCCCAATTTATGATAAATTTTAGTAAAATATTGGAGTCTCCCTATCTTCCTATATATTCTTTACAACTCCCCGCCGGCCTTGGTAGCTCAGTCAGATGCGCGTCTGACTGGTGATCAGGAGGACGCGGGTTTGATCCCTGCCGGGGTCGGCAACATTCTTTCGTGGAGATTGATCATGAAATCTTTTCTACGGTCATTCTCTCCCTTCCACTGATTCATGAAGAGCAGTTGTCAGTTTCTGGCGAAAGAATGTGCACTGAACTGGTTAACCGCTTACGTATAAGCCTACCCAGGAAAGTGTGGATAGGTAAACTGACCAGCTCAAAAATGACCTAAACTAGTGTTGACAGGGCCGTTAAACTCCAAAACAAACAAACAAAACATCTCCATCATCACAATGGCAAATCTCCCTTATGCAGTTAAAAAAATTATCACAAGTATGCATCATCATCATCATCATCATCATAATCATCATCATCATCATCATCATTGTCCTTTTTCTGATTCGGTACAGTAATTACCAGAAACCACAAAACGGGTACCCTGGCAAAAAGTGCAGGCCCAGATCAGACGCCGCAGAATGCGGCGTCTGATCAGGGCCTCCACTGTTTGCTAAAAGTTCAGTCATTTTCCAAATAAATTGTGATGAAAACACAACCTGACACCCCTAAATTTTGAAATGAACTCCTGCTATATATAAGGCGGAAGATTCCATTTGGTACAAAAAGGGTTAAACATATGCATGGTTGCCAGATTTCTATTTATTGTGGCACGCCAGAAAGCAGACATAATCATTCCACCATGTAATCTACGCTACAGGAAAATCTCACTTGTACCATATCCAGAAAAAAAAAACACTGAAACCTACTTTCTGTTCCATCAGAAATTCTAAACCAGGTAACTCTGCCCCCACCCATTGGGGCTTAAAGAAATAAAGGGGCTGCATGATGCATGACGCAGAGCTGAATCTGACTGCACACAAGTACTGGTAAACCGCTTAGAGGATCTAAGCAGCGGTGTGAGTCAGACCGTCCATGCTTATTAACCCTATTGGTTTCATTGGGCGACAGGGCTTGAGATGTCATTTCATCTCAATGTTGGGTAAAAGTCCCACTAAATTGGAAGCAACATCTCCAAAATGGATGAGGACATTAAACATCAAATCAAACAAACAAACAAACAAACAAAACCAGGCAACAGTCTAATTTTTTTTCTGATTTTTCAGAGAAAATAAGGCTTGACATTTCATGTGAATCATCTGCTCAAAAATCAGAAAAAATAATACCCTGAAAATGCCGTCTGTAAGTTGAGATTAGCGCTTTACGGTTGTTTTTTCTAATTATCTAAGAACACTGAAAATGGAAAAATGGACAGTCTGATCAGATTCCTCACTGTTTATTGATGCTCTGAAAAATAAGAAAAAAAAAATAATACCCTGAAAATGCAGTCTGGAAGTTGTGATTAGCGCTTTAAGATTTGTGTTCCCTAATAATCTAAGAACACTGAAAATCAAAAATGGACAGTCTGATCAGATTCCTCACTGTTTGTTGATGCCTCAAAGTCCTGTTTTTACCAGACCTGGCTCATAAAGAGTTATTATAGTTGAGTGCATTCTAGTTAGTGATTCTGTCAGATCAGAAACGGTTGCTATGGAAACCAGAATACATTCTCAGTGAAGCTTGAAATGTTCTGCCTGTGAACGCTTCAGTTAGTCTCAAAATGGATTTTCAGAAACGGAAAATTATAGGACTTGCAGGGCTTTAGGCAAACAGTTTAAAGAGATGGTTCCATAGCTAATTTGATCTTTCTGGCGAAATCTTTGGAAATGTAAGACTTTTTACTTGGAATTAGTGTTTTTGTATTGATATTTTAATTAACTCACCTGGAAAATAGGGTCACCTGGAAGGTAAATGTAAAGCATTAACCCTTAAGACACTGAGAAAAATTACATCTGAAAATGTCGTCTGCTTATGTTGTCTGCTGAATTTTTTTGTAAACTTTTTAAAAATATTTTTGCATACAGGCAAACAGTGTGGGCCCAGATCAGACTGCTCCTACGGGAGCAGTCTGATCTGGGTCCACACTGTTTGCAGAAAGTTACTTTTAGGGTAATCGGCAGACGGCAGAGCGGTGACACTTGTCGTGATTGGCATTTTATGAGTTGAGGTACGAGAAGAGAAGGGTTAGCAAAATCACAGGAACTTGTAGTTACGTCAATCAACCTATAAAAACTGTAAAGTAGCCGAAAATAGGGGTAGTGAGCCTGAATGCTATTCTACAGTTTTTATACGTTGTTTGACCTAACTACAAGCATACCTGTTTTGGACAGGGTTTTCTTTCATTAGTGTTTTCAGAAGAAAATCTATGATCTTTTTCTTATTATATATTCCAGATATAGATTATGGATGCTCATTAGGACTGCCTCAGTGAAGCGGTTCTAATGAGTATCCACAATCTGTGAACATGAGTCAAAGTCAAAACTTAGATTATCGCTATATAAAAAGAGGTTTACAAGAGTGTTAACTCTTATCTTGCTGTTCGCGACAACCCCTATCTTTGAAAACAGTGTAGATCCAGATCAGATGGCTTCTGAAGAAGCCATCTGATCAGGATCTTCATTGTTTGCCATCAAGTTTATGAATTTGTTGCAATAATTTGCATCAAGTAAACTGATTGGCTGATAATCAGTAGTGGGTGTGACATATTTAAATATTCAGCAGGACAAGGGTTAATTTGCACAGACTAATGAACCCATTGTATACCATTGGACTCTTCCATTGCTATATATGTTGGACAAGCCCATTTGTCATATAAGGGTGGTAGGCCTATTTTTGTCGCACCTGCTTTAGCAGGAAGACATAGGCGTGCAAGTTTCCGTCCGTCCGTCCGTCCGTCCGTTCGTTCGTCCGTCCGTCCGTCCGTCCGTCCGTCCGTCCGTCCGTCAACATTTTACACTGGATGTCTTGTCATCGCAACTCCTCCTACACTTTTAGACCGATCATTTGGAAACTTTGCATGTGCTTTCGCCATGGTCTGAGGATGCGCATGTGGTTTGGACTTAATCTTCGAATCAATTTTTGTCACTTTTTCCATATTGTGAACTTAGTCATTTTTAGGTATGCGATACGTACCTCTTGTCATCGCAACTCCTCTTGCAGTTTTATACCGATCATTTTGAAACTTTGCATGTGCTTTCACCATGGTATGAGGATGTGCATGTGGTTTCGACATAATTTTCAGAATATTTTTTTCCGCTTTTTGCACATTATGAACTTAGCCATTTTTAAGCTTCATTTGATATATGATAGGTACCTCTTGTCATCGCAACTCCTCCTACAGTTTCATACCGATTATTTTGAAACTTTGCGTGTGCTTTCGCTATGGTATGAGGATGCGCATGTGGTTTGGACTTTATCTTCGGATAAATTTTTGTCACTTTTTCCACATTGTGAACTTAGTCATTTTTAACCTTCGATTGATATATGATAGGTACCTCTTGTCATCGCAACTCCTCTTGCAGTTTTATACCGATCATTTTGAAAATTTGCGTGTGCTTTCGCTATGGTATGAGGATGCGCATGTGGTTTGGACTTTATCGTTGGATCATTTTTTTTTCACTTTTTCCACATTGTGAACTTAGTCATTTTTAACCTTCAATTGATATATGATAGGTACCTCTTGTCATCGCAACTCCTCTTGCAGTTTTATACCGATCATTTTGAAACTTTGCGTGTGCTTTTGCTATGGTATGAGGATGCGCATGTGGTTTGGACTTTATCGTCGGATCATTTTTTTTCACTTTTGTCACATTGTGAACATAGTCATTTTTAACCTTCAATTGATATATGATAGGTACCTCTTGTCATCGCAACTCCTCTTGCAGTTTTATACCGATCATTTTGAAAATTTGCGTGTGCTTTCGCCATGGTATGAGGTTGTGCATGTGATTTCGACGTAATTCTCAGAATATTTTTTTTTCACTTTTGCACATTGTGAACTTAGCCAATTTTAAGCTTTAGTTGATATACAATAGGTACCTCTTGTCATTGCAACTTCTCTTACAGTTTTATATTGATCATTTTAAAACTTTGTGTGTGTTTTTACCTATGGTATGAGGATGTGCATGTGGTTTTGACTTTATCTACGGATCAATTTTTATCACTTTTTCCACATTGTGAACTTAGTCTGTTTTTTACCTCACATATATAGGCTATGGATTCTTCTCAAAGCCCTATATTCATTTCTTCTGCCTTAAATAAACTTTTATTTTTTTGTGTGGGGCAGGTGGGGAGCAGGTGCGACATCAACTTCACCGAAGTTGAATTTCTGGTTTTTTTATTATTCTATTTTTGACAGAAATTTCTGTTAGCAAATAGTGCAGACCCTGATCAGACGCCGCAGAACGATCAGACGCCGCGTTCTGCGGCGTCTGATCTGGGCCTGCACTGTTTGCCAAGCTACCCCCCACATGTAATGCCTAAAATTGTGTAGTGTGTATGATTGGGAAACTGGGACGAACAAAATCTCAAATTATGCAGTCAAATTATTCGGAACACCATTGGTTTTCGTTTGTTTTGTTTGATTTGAGGTTTAACGTCCCCATCAACACTGTACAGGTCATTTTAGAGACATTGCTTCCAATTTTGTGGGACTTTTACCCGACATTGAGATGAAATGATCTCTCAAGCCCGGTCGCCCAATGAAACCAACAGGGTTTATAAGCATGGCTGGGCATGCCTGGGCATGCTTAGATCCTCTAAGCGGTTTACCAGTACTCGTGTGCGGGTCGGTTTCAGCTCTGCGTTGAAGCATCATGCAGCCCATATATTTCTTCAAGCCCCGATGGGTGGGTGCTATTTACTGTTAACATCCGAGTTTTGACAATTCATTAACTGCAATGATGTCGTTAGTTTTTAACAGGTGGCCCCTGATCGCAAACTCCAAAGACAGTTGTTTTGTGATAGGACAAATATTGCAGTGGGTAGCTGCAATGTACACACGTGCGTACGCATAAGCACATGCCGTACACATACGCACATGCGTACGCAATGAGCTAGTTAACCATTTTTGTACCGGAAACCCCAAAACGGATACCCTGGCAAACAGTGCAGGCCCAGATCGGACGTCTCAGAACCCGGCATCTGATCAGGGCCGCCACTGTTTGCTTTAAAGTTCAGCCATTTTCCAAATAAATTTTGAAGAAAACACAACCTGACACCCCTAAATTTTGAAATGGACTCCTGCTTTATATAAAGAGGAAGATTCCATTTGGTACAAAAAGTGTTAAAGGTAAAAAGAGTGAAAATGGCCTGGGAGAGCTCTTGAGTTGTTCTATTTTCGTTTTCGCCCGGCGTCTAAAATGTGGCGTCTGATCTGGGCCTGGGCTGTTTGCCAGGCTACCTTTCTAGTGGTTACCCTTGCCTATAGAATGTTACCCTTGGTGGTGACATTAATATTATTGTTTATTTAGTAGATAACTATATTTTTGTTGAGACATGCCATGACAGATAAAAAGATGATGTAAACAATTTCTTTGGGCTGTCACATCAAGTTATCAAGTCTGTTTGAACATTACCTCCTTGTAAACCCTGCTTTATGTAGATAAAGTGGTGTTTACTAGGGTTAAGTCTGGGTCTGAAAATATGTGAAGTTTGCAATTTTCATTTCAGTGATGTATTCCTTGGTTTTGAATAGTTATTGTTGAATCAGTGTGGATGCAGATCATACTGCTCCTTTTGGAGCAGTTTGATCAGTATCCACACTGTTTGCCTTTATGCTAAAGTACAGTCAAACTTCAATGGCTCGAAGTCACTTTTGGGACCTCGAAAATCTGTTCGAGACAGGGGTAGTTTGAGCCACTGATGGTTAATGCCAGGGAGAATAAAGAGATACTTTTAGACATCTTTTCGGCTTTCTATAATGAAAATGTATGCTGTGTGTACTCATTAGAATCGCCTCATCGAGGCGATTCTAATGAGTACACACAGCATACATTTGCAATATAAAAGACTTAAATCTCCTTGATTATCCTCCACTATTTCTTATGTAAAGGATTTCGCTAGGGACTCAAGAATGGGTTCTACACATCCATGTTAAACGAGCCATCGGTGTTCGAGCCATCAAAGTTCTACTGTATGTTTGAAAAGTTTGCTAAGAGATGCATGCAGCAGATGTCAAAAGCATACATTTTCATTTCTGCAGCGTCTGCCTGCACTGTTTGCCAAGGTACCTCTTTAGGGTAAAGGGGTTTCTGGTACTGAATGGTTTTAGGATTAAAGGTTCAATTGAAATCTTTATATTTTCCATGGCCCAAAAATGTCTAATCATGCATAGTGGCATGCTGCGATGACCTCTCGACAAAGTAGAAAACTGATAACGGTGTTTTCTCACTCAGGTGAGATCATGTATAGCCGTGACAGTTTATGACACGACTCAATAACATCGACTTTATACAGGTACGCAAATTATTTACAAGTTTCTTGAAACTGATATTATATGCATGTTTCAGCACTTTCTCCGCAAACTTCTTTTCTCCAGTCAAGTGTAAAATGCATACTGTAATTTCAATAAAAATTAGGATGCTTTGTGCAGAATGGAAGCAGGGGAAGCAACTCTTTTTTTACCCATTTTAAACTGAATGGAATCTTCCACACTATATATGGCACAAGCTCATTTCGAAATTTAGGGGTGTCAGGTGGAGTAATTTGAGTTTTTTTTTTTCCACTGATCTGGGTCTGCACTATTTGCCAGTGTCCCAGTTTCGGGATTTCCTGACTGAAATGGGTTAACCCAAAAGATTCAAATCACAACAATTGTCGTCTGCTTTGTCTGGTGGTTTACCAGTACTCGTGGTGACTTTAACCCTTAACCCTTATCCTGCTGAATATTCATTTAAGCCACACCCATTTCTGTCTATCAACCAATCAAATTACTTGATGTAATTTATTCCTACAAATTCATAAATTGAATGTCAAACAGTGTAGATCCAGATCAGATGGCTTCTGAAGAAGAAGCCATCTGATCTGGATCTACACTGTTTCCAAAGATAGGGGTTGTCGTGAACAGCATAATAAGAGTTAAGACGCTGAGAAAAACTACATTTGAAAATGTCGTCTGCTTATATCGTCTACTGAATTTTTTGCAAACATTTTAATTTTTTTTTTTGTATACAGGCAAACAGTGTGGACCCAGATCAGACTGCTCCTCCAGGAGCAGTCTGATCTGGGTACACACTGTTTGCCAAAAAAAAAATACTTTTAAGGTAACCGGCAGATGGCAAAGCAGACAACAATAGTGGTGATTGGCATTTTATTGGTTACACTACTTTCGTCAGCTTTTCGGTAATCTTCACTCTTTTTTGACAAAGAGGCAAACAGGAAGCCGTGGAAGTTAATTTATCCATCCATATCTGTTTCTTCCTTGTAAAAAATGACATGTTTTTTGAAAAACATGTCATCTTTATTCCATTCATATTTCACCCAAAAATTTTGAAGTGGACACTTCAAGCTTGAATTTTGGATATGGTTGTTCTTGTAAACTGGCAGAATTGATCTGGATAGGAAGGCCCATTTTAACCCGTTTCTTGCTGAATATTTATCTAAGCCGCACCCATTTCGGTCTATCAACCAGTCAAATTACTTGATATAATTTATTGCTACAAATTCATAAACTGAATGCCATACAGTGTAGATCCTGATCAGATAGCTTCTTCAGAAGCCATCTGATCTGGATCTACACTGTTTGCAAAAATAGGGGTTGTCATGAACAGCAAGATAAGGGTTAACTCATTTTGTACCAGAAACCCCAAATAGGGTACCCTGGCAAATAGTGCAGAATGCAGCGTCTGATCAGGGCCTCCGCTGTTTACTAAAAGTTCAGTCATTTTCCCAATAAATTTTGATGACAACACAACCTGACACCCCTAAATTTTGAAATGAATTCCTGCTATATATAAGGAGGAAGATTCCATTTGGTACAAAAAGGTTTAAGTTTTCTCATCACTTTATAGCTATAGTCTACGGGGTTTAACACATAGCCGCAGATACCGTAAAATCTCTAATAGACACCCGGGTGTTTTTTAGAATCATTACCTTTCCTGAAGATGGGGGTGGGCGTTTATTAGAGGCTATTGAAACCTGATATTTGCATACGATGATCCAAAAAACTCACTTTCTTTCTTATGGCTGCCATCTTGTTTCTCAGAAAATGACTGGTGATACAATAGCCTTGTCTTAGAATAGAATAGTAGTTACCTCCCCTTTCTTCACTAAAGCGAATATCATTAACGTTTTTTCTTATTTTGTGTCAAACATGGCAAAATACGTAAAACCTGAAGTCATTTTGTTTGACTTGATTAATTTCTGACCCTGTCACAAAAAAGTTCCTATCAATCAACATTGGAGTAAAGTGGGCGTTTATTTGAGGCTGGTATTTTTCTGAGAATTGCCAAAAAATCGCCATTTTTAACATCCAAATCGGGGGGTGGGCGTTTAATAGAGTGTGGGCTTCTAATAGAGATTTTACGGTAAGTGGGGAAGGGTGTTCAGAAATTATTTTTCTTATTTTTTCATGAAAACATATGTTGTAGGTACTCATTAGAGGCGCCTCGGTGGGTACCCAGGATGTATTTTTCGTGCAGAAATAGGAAAAATATCAGTATCCTTTAGTGTTAAGAACGGGCTTTAAAAGATTAAACAGAATGGATAAACCTTCAGGAAAGACAACTCTTCCAAAACTGCTTTTGTCTCATTTAAGGGAAAAAATTTGCTTCCCTTTTGGGTTGATTGTTTGTCAGTTGTCCCAAAGTAACTAACTTCAGAAACTTCCCTTTCACCCCCGCCCATCGGGGCTTGGAGAACCTCAATTCAAACAACCTGCTATTGTCCACTTGACTGTCACTGACATGATACATAATCCCAGATAATCCGGTACCAGTTATTATAGCAGTGCTAGCCTTCTCCCTATATGACATTTGAGCGCTGTGTAAAAGTAACTCGTGTACTGGGTCATTGGAAAACAGTGTAGACCCAGATCAGACAACGAATAATGCAGTGCATGTTCAATGTTCAGTGTCTACACACTGGAATTTAACCCTTTTTTGTACCAAATGGAATCTTCCTCCTTATATATAGCAGGAGCCCATTTCAAAATTGAGGGGTGTCAGGTTGTGTTTTCTTCAAAATTTATTTGGAAAATGACTGAACTTTTAGCAAACAGTGGAGGCCCTGATCAGACGCTGATCTGGGCCTGCACTGTTTGCCAGGGTACCCGTTTTGGGGTTTCTGGTACTAAATGGGTTAAGGGTTAAATGAAATAGTAATGTCTCAGTTTTTATGACTATTTTCCAAGTCTCTTCCCAGCCTGCGACCCATTTGGTCCAGTACTCTCAGGTACTGATAAACCGCTTAGAGGATCTAAGCCTGCCCAGGCAAAACAGTGCTAGTCGGCCCGTCCATGCTTATAAACCCTATTGGTTTCATTGGGCGGCAGGTCTTGAGATGTCATTTTGTAACAGGTGAAAAAATGCTATGACCTTTACGCGGCCGGGAATCGAACCCGGTCCGCCGGCTATAAAAGCCGGCTTGTACCGCAAGGCAGTACAAGTGAATCTTATACCTATCACTGCTACAATTTCATCTCAGTGTCGGGTAAAAGTCTCACAAAAGTGGAAGCAACGTCTCCAAAATGACCTTTACAGTGTTGACGGGGACGTTAAACCTCAAATCAACCAAACCCTCTTTCAGTACTCTCAGTGCTTTGATTCATGTCTACTCATGTTATTGAAGGGAGCTAACCCACTAGTGTCTTGCTTTTTCTGATGTAATTAAGACAGAAGGGAAGTAACTCCACATCTGCACACTCCAAAACAGGAAATCAATCACTATTGACATAATTGACTTGTTTGGGGGAAATTCCTCCTGTGTATACAGAAAGAAAACTTATTTCAAAGTCGACCGAGTGTGACCAACCTTGGTCAATAATTGCCTGTCAGATTTGGCACATGCTATTGAAACAATTTTACGCTCTGGTGGATAGCGGATTTAATCCCTGAATAGTTTGTTCTAAAACTTGATCATTAATAGCATGACTTGACACAGAAGAGTTCAGGTTGGTTTCTTTTTTCACCAAAAAAAAAAATAGTTTTGTCTTCATTAAATATGTAATTATATATTTATTTTATACATGCATGTGAAACGGGCCTCCGTGGCCTAGTGGATAAGAGCGCTGACTCTTAGTCATTAGGTCTCTCACCGCCGTAGGTTCGAGCCTCGCTCGGGCCACGTGTGAGACGCCAAGTTCTGCAACGGAAGGTCAGGTGGTTTTTCTCCGGGTACTCCGGTTTTCGCCCACCTCTGATTAACGATCGGCTCGATATGAGTGAAATAATCTTGAAAGGGCCGTAAAACCCAAACCAAAAAAAAAAAAAAAAAAAAAACATGCATGTGAAATATCTTAATTAATTGTCTGTCTTTATTATATATACACCTCTCTTTAATACACCTCTCTGTTTTAGAGTTTAATAAAAATGGATCCCCAAAATGTATAGATTATTTAGAAAAATGACCATTTATGGTCATTTTTCTATATAATCTATTACATTTTTGTTTGAATATAACATATTAGTTTCTGCTTTGGACCTTAACAATAGTGTTATAAAGAGGTTGCAATGTATTTTGTAGAGCATAATTATTGTTATTTTTACAATTTTTACCATTTTCATTTGTGCGTAAGTTTTAGGTGTTTAACCCTCATCCTTCTGAACATGACAACTCGTAGGTTTGCAAACAGTGTAGATCCAAATCAGATGGCTTCTGAAGAAGACATCTGATCAGGATCAATACTGTTTGTCATGCAGTTTGTGAATTGAACAAATACATGGTAACAAGTAATTTGATTAGTGCTTATTCAGCAGTGTGTGTGGCTTTATTTATATATATTCAGCAGGATAAGTGTTTAACGCCTTTCAACAGTTTTTCAGTCATTGTGATTTAATGCTGTTTTGCACTGCAAAAATGACTTTTTTTTCAGTGAAAAAATTGTTAGGTTTTTCTGATGCAAATGTAGATTGTGGGTTCTTCAATGAGGAAGTTCTTATGAGGACCCACAAGCTATATTTGTGATCAATGGTGTATACCCCATAAATCAAATCGGAGGCCCATAAATCAAACTCTGTAATAGAGAAAAGTAGAGTTTAAACCCTGAGAAAAGTAAACCCTACTTTTCTCTATTACAGGGTTTGATTTATGGGCCTCCGTGGTCTAATGGGTAAGGGACTATGGGCGCAAAGTCTCTCATGGTTGTCACTTGTGGTTTGAGCTTTGCGATTTTATCAGTATACAATGGGTTTATATATATATTTCTTTCCACCTGCCATAATATTGTTTGGCTCATTGATTTTCCTCACTAATTATTTGTCATCTGCTAGGCCCACAAAACCAGTCTGCTACCAAACCTGAGAGTCTGGTATCAGCTTGACGGCTTGTGCTTCATACATTTTGATAGGTCCCCGTGGCAACAGTAACTGCCATTTTCAAAACAGGGATATGGATCAGTCATCAAGGGTTGATCAGCAGGTTTATGCCTGTCTTCCGAGTCTTTGACAGTTTCATCTTGGCATGTTGCAACTTTTTCTGTGCCGTCTGTGCTAATTGGTTGTTTGCTTGAGCGAGTGCCCCCAGTGTGAAGTGTGACTTCTGCTGCCGTGACAACCTGTCCATTATTGATGTGGTTGCCATGGTAACAAGAGGCTGTGATAATGAGGATGACAGACCACCTGTGTCCATGTACATGCAAAAGTACAGTTATTCTGCTAAATATTCACATGCATAATGTTTGCCATAAATAACACAATCATTTGAATACCTCTTCTCACCAAGCATCATTTCAAAGTATTTTTTCTTTCTTAACCCTTCTCTTGCTGAATATTCAGTTTAGGCAGACCCATTTCTGACTTTGAACCAATCAGATTACATGATGTAATTTATTCCTACAAATTCACGAACTGAATGTCAAACAGTGTAGATCCTGATCAGATGGCGAACCCATCTGATCTGGATCTACACTGTTTCCAAAGATATGGGTTGTCGTGAACAACAGGATAAGAGTTAATTTTTCAGTGAAAATGAAGGCCCAACATTACATGTTAATGACATCTGCTAAAAAATCGAAAATTTTTAGATGAAAAATTGTGATATTTTTCTTATTTCTGCTCAAAATATAGATTGCAGGTACACGTTAGAACTGCCTCATCGACTACCGGCCCCGATAGCTCAGTTGGTAGAGTGTCCGCTCCAGGGAACGTGAGGTCTCGGGTTCGATCCCGGGCCGCGACATACCAAAGTCGTTAAAAATGGTACTAGCTGCTCCTCGCTTGGCACTCAGATTTACGGGGTAGAGCTAGGACTGGTCGATCCAGTGTCAGGATAATGTGACTGGGTGTGGTATCATGTAATGTGTCTGGGACATGATACTTCAGTGAGGCAGCACTATAAACGTGAGCATTGAGCTCCCTGTCGCAACCAGACACCGTCATGATATGACTGAAAAATTGTTGAAAGCGACGTTAAACCCGAATTCACACACACACTGCCTCATCGAGGCGGTTCTAACGAGTACCCACAATCTATATTTTAGAGCATAAATAAGAAAAATAAGGTTTACCCCTGTAAACCCCAGTTTTACTATATAAAAGTGGGGTCAAGGGGGTCAAAATTATAAAGATGTGTTATCGTGATGCATGCAGTGTAAAGCCTAATATTATACATAAGACAAGTTTTATTTTCGCTGAAAAATAATGAAAAAAAAACAACAAAAAAAAACACACCAAAAAACAGCAAAAAACAATAAGCCATCTGCTGAAGAATTTTTTGCAGTGCTGGATGGGTAAAAATTCAAAACATTCAGACACCTTGAGGACGTGCTGTAATTCTGCAGTAATAATGCTAAAATTATAGCAATTTTTTTTTACAAAGAGTCCAAAAGGTGCAGATGGAATGGCAAACATTGCAGACCCTAATCAGACTGCACCTTCAGGAGCAGTCTGATCTGGGTTTGCACTGTTTGCTTAGGCCTATCTGTCCCAATACTTAGGATCATTATGATACGGACTCGGAATCAACAATGCTTCAACAATGCCTGCTAAATATTCACATGTCAATAATGTTTACCATTAACCCGTATCTTGTTGCTCACGACAACCTCTATCTTTGCAAACAGTGTAGATCCAGATCAGATGGCTTCTGAAGAAGCCATCTGATCAGGATCTACACTGTTTGGCATTCAGTTTATGAATTTGTAGCGATAAATAACATCAAGTAATTTGATTGGTTGATAGACAGAAATGGGTGTGGCTTAAATGAATATTCAGCAAGATAAGGGTTAATAACCTAATCATTTGAATATCTTCACCACTTGTACTGGTAAACCGCTGAGAGGATCTAAGCCTGTCCAGGAACTGTGGTGCGAGGCGGACCGTCCATGCTAATAAACCCTATTGGTTTCATTGGGCGACAGGGCTTGAGATGTCATTTTATCTCAGTGTCGGGTAAAAGTCCCACAAAATTGGAAGAAACGTCTCCAAAATGACCTTTACAGTGTTGACGGGGAAGTTAAACCTCAAATCAAACAAACAAAACCAAGCATCATTTCAAAGTATTTTTTTTTCTTTCTTAACCCTTCTCTTGCTGAATGCTCAGTTTAGCCACACCCATTTCTGACTTTGAACCAATCAGATTACATGATATAATTTATTCCTACAAATTCACAAACTGAATGTCAAACAGTGTAGAGTCTGATCAGATGGCTTCTTCAGAAGCCATCTGATCTGGATCTACACTGTTTCAAACCCATCTGATCTCATGCTACACTGTTTCCAAAGACAGGGGTTGTCGTGAACAGCAGGATAAGAGTTAACTTTTCAGTGAAAATGAAGGCCCAATATTACAAGTTAATGACATCTGCCGTAAAATCGAAAATTTTTGGATGAAAAATTGTGATATGTTTCTTATTCTGTTCAAAATATAGGTTGCAGGTACACGTTAAAACCGACTCATTGAGGTGGTTCTAACGGGTACCCACAATCTATATTTTAGAGCATAAATAAGAAAAATAAGGTTTACCCCTGTAAACCCCAGTTTTACTATATAAAAGTGGGGTTCAACGGGGTCAAAATTATAAAGGTGTGTTATCTTGATTTATTTTTTTTGGTTTTGGTTTTTCAAGATTATTTCACTCATATCGAGCCGATCGTTAATCAGAGGTGGGCGAAAACCGGAGTACCCGGAGAAAAACGACCTGACCTTCCGTTGCAGAACTTGGCGTCTCACACGTGGCCCGAGCGAGGCTCGAACCTACGGCGGTGAGAGACCTAATGACTAAGAGTCAGCGCTCTTATCCACTAGGCCACGGAGGCCCGTGTGTTATCTTGATGCATGCAGTGTAAAGCTTAATATTATACATAAATCAAGTTTTATTTTCACTGAAAAATAATGAAAAAAAAAAAAAAAAAACACACACACAAAAAAACAGCAAAAAACAATAAGCCGTCTGCTCAAGAATATTTTGCAGTGCTGGATGGGTTAAAATGACACAATACCGTAAAAATTCAAAACATTCAGACACCTTGAGGACTTGCTGTAATTCTGCTGTAATACTGCTAAAGTTATAGCAATTTTTTATGATTTTGAGTCCAAAAGGTGCAGATGGAATGGCAAACAGTGCAGACCCTGTCAGACTGCACCTTCAGGAGCAGTCTGATCTGGGTTTGCACTGTTTGCTTAGGCCTATCCATCCCAATACTTAGGATCTCAGAATCAGCAATGCTTCAACAATGCCTGAGCTTGGGTATATATGTGGTTTGCCTTGTCAAGTTATTGTGTTTAGGGGCCTGGTTAGTGCAAGGGCACAATCCTCATTAAGTCATCTGATCTGGGCCTTCACTGACTGAAAAAAAAAAAATAATAATAAATAAAAATAATCAGCCATTTTCGGGAGAAAAGTTTCTAAAAATAACTCATCTTGACACCCATAAAATATCTATGTTCTACATACCTGCCAACTTTTCAAATTTTTCACGGGGGAGATTCTGCGTGTCACGGCATTTTTCGATGGAATAAAGCGCGGTGAATATTTTCCCCAAAATTTCCATGGGGGAGATTTTTTTTCAAACTAGTAGACACACTCCAGTCCACTAGTACAATCAGAAAAATTGCATGTTTACATTTTAGGTACGGTATGTATTATCCAATAAATCACTGGTATATCTTATTGTCTGAATATATGGTCTGTCTGAAATTAGGTTCTTTTACTCAGAAACCGTATTCATGCAATTGCAAGGAGTGCTTTATGTCTGACTATAACAGCCTTTACTTTGCAAAACAATTGTTTCTGAAGTGTCTGAACACTCATTACCAAAAAACAATACAATTCTTAGTTTGAGAGATAAAAACTACGATTTTCGTAGTCACGAAAATACGTGACATTGCTCATTCATCGGTAAATATTTACTTTCATTACATCTGGGATAGATTAAATAATTGTTCAAACAAACATGTACTTACATGAAAAGACCGGCAAAGGGCATCCCTGTTCATGCTCATACCGATAGAAAACTGTTGGCAACTTGCATTTGTTTGTGGGTACTGGGTAATATATCATTGGGTTAAAAATAGTCAATACAGCTAAAAATATACTCAGGGTTTTTTCCATCTCAAAAATAGATAGTGAAGAAATCCAAGATATTCCAAATGACTATCCACAAACAATATGGCTGATAAAAATACCAAGCGTGAGGAGGTGGAAAAATCGTGATTTTTGCCTTATTTTTGCAACACGATCGTGAGGTCAAAATGCATGGAAAAATCGTGAAACTCACGCCTAATGGGTGAAAGTTGGCAGGTATGATGTTCTAAAGTGGAAGTATAAAATAAGTAAACCCTTATCCTGCTGAATGAATTAATTTAGCCACACCCATTACTGACAACCATCCAATCAAATTACTAGTACTTAACCCTTTTCTTGCTGTTCACGACAACCCCTATCTTTGCAAACAGTGTAGATCCAGATCAGATGGCTTCTGAAGAAGCCATCTGATCAGGATCTACACTGTTTGGCATTTAGTTTGACTTTGTAGCAATAAATTACATCAAGTAATTTGATTGGCTGACAGACAGAAATGGGTGTGGCTTAAATGAATATTCAGCAAGATAAGGATTAATATGATGTATTTGTTCAAATGCAAACTGCATGACAACAGTGTACATACAAATCAGATGCCTTCTTCATAAACCATCTGATCTGGATCTACACTGTTTGCAAAGGTAGGGGTGGTTGTATTCAGCAGGATAAAGGTTAAAGTGAAAAGGTACACTTGGCATATTTTCTTCAGTTTTGTATAAGAGAGACTACTGTTACAACTTGACTTGGTCTAGTTGTTCATAGCACCGTTACGGCCCCCACCCATTAGGGCTTGAAGAAATAAATGGGCTGCATGATGCTTCCATGCAAAGCTGAAACCGACCGCACATGAGTACTGGTAAACCGCTTAGAGGATCTAAGCCTGCCCAGGTAAAGCGGTGCAAGTCAGACCGTCCATGCTTATAAACCCTATTTGTTTCATTGGGGGACAGGGCTTGAGATGTCATTTCATCTCAAAGGCGGGTAAAAGTCCCACAAAATTGCAAGCAAAGTCTCCAAAATGACCTTTAGCTTAACAAGCTCGTTAGTGGTCAAAATGTTATCTGCTGTAGCAAATGTGATACCCAATACAGTGACTTTTTTGCTGAAAAGAGTATGAGTAGCTTTTGCTCTTATTTTTTTTTCAGCAAAAATGAGGTGCAGAGTGTTTTTCCCTATATAATCTCTTTGTTACGTTTGTTACACGTAACGAAGCGCGCCCCTGGCAAATTTTACGTACTTTTTATGCATTATATGAAACAGGTAGGGTGGCAAACAGTGTAGGCCCAGATCAGACGCCGCAGAATGCAGCCTCTGATCAGGGCCTACACTGTTTGCAAAAGTTTAGGCATTTTCCAAGTAGATTTTGAAGAAAACACAAACTGACACTCCTAAAGTTGGAAATGGACTTATTCTATATATAAGGAGGAAGATTCCATTTGGTACAAAAAGGGTTTACCCTTAAGAGAAAAAAATGTCCTCAAAAGTGCACACCTCATCTCTGTAATGGGCACCACTCTTAACCCAACTTTATATAGAGAAAAGTGGAGTTTAAATGGGGGGTAGTCATTATTTTCCTTATTTCTGCCCCTAGACATAGGTTGTGGGTACTCATTAGAACCGCCTCATTATTTTACTTATTTCTGCTCCTAGACATAGGTTGTGGGTACTCGTTAGAACCGCCATGATGAGGCAGTTCTAACGAGCACCAGCAATCTATATTTGGAGTATTAATAAGAAAAATATCACAAAATAAGAAAAATAACCATAATTATGGAGTTATGAAAGAACACCTTATGTCACAGGGATGTGTTATGAGACAAAAATACTTTGGAGTTGCTTCTCCTGAAATTGTATCCAGTCAATCACATATTAGATTTAACTGAAATTTTTTTTTACTCATCTTGGTATGGAATTTTGCATGTGTAGCCCCCACCCATTTGGGCTTGAAGAAATATATGGGCTGCATGATGCTTTCACGCAAAGCTGAAACAGACCCGTACACGAGTACCAGTACTGGTAAACTGCTTAGAGGATCTAAGCCTGCCCAGGCAAAGCGGTGCGAGTCGGTCCGTCCATGCTTATAAACCCTATTGGTTTCATTGGGCAACAGGGCTTGAGATGTCATTTCATCTCAATGTTGGGTAAAAGTTCCACAAAACTGGAAGCAACGCCTCCAAAATGACCTATACAGTTATGACGGGGACGTTAAACCTCAAATAAAAAAAAAAAACAAATTCTTTTTTCGTGTTTTCTGCCCACAATGTCCTCTGGGCAGGGACCACCTTTGGGATTGTTCAAAAGTGGTCTTAAAGACCAATTTTGAACAGTCCCAAAGGTGGTCTTAATATAGGAATTTTACTGTGTAAGATTTAACTGAAATCTTTTTTTACTAATGTTGTATGGAATTTTGCCTGTGTTAATTTAATGAGAAACAAAATCCCTTTTAACCTTACAAGTCATATTCAGACCTAGGCTGTGAATCACCAGGAAAAACATATTATTGCCGCCCCACTGCAAAGTTTTGCTACAAAAAGACAAGCCAACCATGCAAAACTACTGTAATGATTTTCTATAGAAATAATCCGTCAAAAGATTAGAGGCTGTAATTATAAATACTTTAAGCACAATTAGATTTTGTTCCCGCTAGCTCAAGCTGATCGTAAAGTAAATACCATGTCCCGTGAAAATTAGCATTTTTGTTTGACGAGTGTTCCGGCGTTTTCTGCCGTGGATTTTGAACAAAACCGAATGTCAAGGGTGAAAGTCACGCACAGGCTTGAATTGTTCATGTGAATCAATTGTAGACAGTGGTGAGGTGGTTAAGTTAAATGGTCGTGCATCGGTTGACTTAATTTGTATAGTTGTCAATGCAGGCAAGAGGAAAATTTGTGTCGTTCTTTTATTTACAAGTACAATACGTACACTTAATGCCTGTGGTGTAGTTGTACCGTATAACTTCCTTTTACATGGCAACAGTTTTTACCGTAAACTCTTAAACCTGAGCAAGGGCATAACAAAATGTACAAAGAGATCTTTGTCTTTATGAAAACACGCCTATTATTTTACCACAAAAAATGAAAATTTTCAGATAAAAATTGATATTTTCATATTTCTACTCAAAACATGGATTTTGGGTACTTGTAGAATTGCCTCAGTTAGGCTGTTTTAATGAGTACCCACACTATGTTTTTTGGCAGAAATAAGAAAAATAATGCATACCCCTTTGAACCCGAGTTTTACTAAATAGAAGTGGGGTTTAAGGGGTTAACCCATTGTATGGGGGAAACCCCTAAAGGAGTACCTTGGCATACAGTGCAGATCCAGATCAAACCTACATACTACCTTGATCCAGAATCTACACTGCTTGTCAACGGCCCCCCGTCCATTGGGGCTTGAAGAAATAGATGGGCTGCATGATGCTTCCATGCAAAGCTGAATTCGACTGCACACAAGTACTGGTAAACCACTTAGAGGATCTAAGTCTGCCTGGGCAAAGCAGTGCGAGTCGGACGGTCCATGCTTATAAACCCTATTGGTTTCATTGGGCGACAGGGCTAGAGATGTCATTTCATCTAATATCGGGTAAAAGTCCCACAGAATTGGAAGCAACATCTCCAAAATGACCTATACAATGTTGACGGGGACGTTAAACCTCAAATCAAACAAACAAAACAAAGATTCACAAGTTAACCTCAAACCAACCAACCAACCAACCAACCAACACTGTTTGTCATGCAGTTTGTGAACAAATGCATAATATCAGGGAATTTGGTTGGTGGATAAACAGAAATGATTTTGGCTAAATTAATTTATTCAGCAGGACAAGGGTTAATGGTATCAAAAGTCTTATCTGCTCTTGTGTCCGAATATTTAGGCCAGTTATGACTCGCGCACATTGACAGTCAATAGAGCGAAACCAATAATCATTTTGTTCGTACTTAAACCTGAATTATATTGCCGATTTGATGGCGCGATGTAATTATGATTTGAAGAAAATACCCAAGATTTCAATAAAAAGATTATATGCAATTTTGTTGATATGAGACTTTTTAATAGTTTATGGGAAGTGAAATTTGTGGTTTACCGTAAAACTCCTAAAAATATGGACACCTTGAGATCTTGCTATTATAACTCTCCTAAAATTTAAACAAATTTGTTTCACAATCCAGCAAGGAGTCCAAAGATGACGACAATGGCAAACAGTGTAGACCCTGATCAGACTATCTGATCTTGGTCTGCACTTATTGCAAACAGTGTAGACCCTGATCAGTTGGAATGGTAAACAGTGTAGACCCTGACCAGACTGCTCCTTCAGGAGCAGTCTGATCTGGGTTTGCACTGTTTGCATAGGGATGTCTTTCCCAATACATGGATCATTACGTGTGATACAGGTACATAGTATATTGAAAGAAAAGACCTATTTTTTTTTACAAAAAGAAGGAAATTTTTAAATAAAATTATTGATTTTGATATTTTTATAATCAACAAGTTTTTGTTGGATTCCATCAATTTACAATGTACTTAGGCTGTGTTCAGGTCAAATGCTACACTATTCAATTCTGTTCAGTTATCCACAAATGAGCCGCATCATGAGAAAATAGGATTTATAACACGGACCGCCAGCAAAGGCTAGGATCAGAGCATTGTGATAACACACCCATGGTTTTGTTTGATTTGAGGTTTATCGTCCCCATCAACACTATATAGGTTATTTTGGAGACGTTGCTTCCAATTTTGTGGGACTTTTACCAGACATTCAGATGAAATGACATCTCAAGCCGTCATCTCAAGCCCTGTTGCCCAGTGAAACCAATAGGGTTTATAAGCATGGATGGTCCAACTTGCACCGCTTTACCTGGGCAGGCTTAGATCCTCTGAGCGATTTACCAGTACTTGTGTGCGGTCAGTTTTAATATCGCACTGTACCATCACATATTTGATAAATAGGATATCATTCTATTACCTCCAAAATTAAAATAACTGATTCTTGGAGCTTAACTGAATAACTTAAGGCTGCCTTGGCGCCAAAATGACCACGTGACCACTTGCGCACGAATTGACGCATGCGCATCATATAAAATTTTGGAGGACGAAAGAAAACATTCGCCATTGTGTCTTTGGATTTAAAATATTCGTTTTCGGAATATTTAATCACACCAGGCTTGTTTCGTCCTTATTTTTCGTTCTAAACCTCCATTATTCTTTCTATTTACTTTGTTTTTCGACAATTTCTTTGTCATTTTTTTTTTTTTTTTTTTTTTCCTCGCTTTTTCGAAGCGTGTTTTCGTCGCGAGTCGTTTCGGCCTTCTCGTTTTTTCTCTTATGCCCCAACTCAGAGGTTTATGTGGGCATCTTAAACCATCGTATGATAATCATTCAACTTGTGCAGCCTGCTGTTCGTGCTCATTTGATAATAAATGTTCTGTTTGTGTAGATTGGGATCCTTATACCTGGTCTTTATTTCAGAAGAAAAGGTTGTACTCCAATAGACCTAGGAGGATGACTTCCAAAGGCTCTAAGAAGAGTGAGAAATTTACGATGGTTGCGGACAGGACTCGCGGTGCGACTAGGGGTCTTGAGTCTAGTGACTCTGGGACACGCAGGGAGACTCCCAAGCACCCCAGAGATCTCAAATCGACTCAGTCCGTGTCTAGGAGCTCGTCTGATCGGTCTAGCCATCAGCACGCTTCTAGTTCGGAAGCACCACCGGTCACAGATCTGACTGGCTCAGATCCCGGTGACGACCCTGACTCTGATAACCCGGCACCGGGCGATCACCGGGCACCATCGGTCGTAGATGCGGATTCTACTTCCGATACTAATGACCGGGACCGGGCACCGGACCGGTCAATTCCACCGGGTCATAACTCACCGGGTCACCGGTCACCGGGTAGTAACTCGGTACCGGGAAGAGATCAGTCACCAGTCGACGAGCATTCATTCGAAAATGGTCAGTCACTGGGTAGACAAATGATTCTGGGCAAAAATGACCGGTCATCAAATATTCCCGGTCGACATGAGTCTTCTAGGGATCGATCGATCATTACAACCTCAAAACGACATATTCGTAAGAGGTCTCCCAGTCATCAATCTGTAGCTGTTCATAAGACTAAGTCCAACGTTCAGCTTACACAGAAATCTATCCGATCCAGATCGAAACAATCGGGTCGACGATCTCGTTCTCGGTCAAGATCGGTCCATTCGCCTCACAGGCATAAGAAACGGAGGACTAGATCGAGGAGTAAGTCTTATTCCCGAAGATCTAGGTCATCGTCCTCAAGAAGGCATAGGAGGAAACATCGTTCTTCCAGGGGTAGAAGACGTTATGTTTCTTCTCCCAGTACGTCTTCGTCGTCTTCTCTATCTTCGGATAGAGACTATAGAAGACGTCAGCACAAGAGTCATAAACACAAGAGATATCATAAAAGGAAGAGATCTACCTCTTCGGATGACTCTCAGTCAGAGAAGGTAGATTCGTCCAATAAATCTCCTTCTCCAGTATATAAGAGAGTATCTAGTGTGAAACACTCTGCTAAACCTCAAAGTACTCGGCATTCCTCTCCTTCCTTATCAATAAGAGTGGAGGACACAAAGGAACTTGATAATGACTTGGATTCTCGTGCTTCGGTTGAAGATTTTAATGATCTGAATAGTTCCGAGATAGATGATAGGATTTCCTATGCATCTGTTATTGACGCTATTTTGGAAATCTTACCTAGTGATAAATTTCCAAGACAGTCAGAGAGTTCCTCAAAGATTTCAAGACCGAAATCTTGCATTGAGGAAGACATTGGACAGGAGCAGAAAAAGTCTATCTCCTTGCCTCAGTCCCCACTCATCGGTAGTACGATCGATTTTATTCAACACCAAGTTAAGGATAAAATCATCCCTGAAGACTGGTGCATCAAGAAAAAAGATCAAGATGCACTAATCAACTTGAAATACTATCAATCGCACAATGAGAAAGTCCCTACTTCTAGGGATCTTCCTCTTGACTATGATGCTAGTAGACTTGGTATGTCGCTCACTGGTAACACTCAAATACCGGTCAAGAATTTGGCACAGTATGAGAAACAGCTCAGGGATCTTTTGAGAACGTTGTCTCATGCTGATGTATTTTCCTACGCAGCTTTTCGATCTGCTAAACAAGAGGAACCAGATTGTACTCTTTTGCTCAGGATACTTGAGGCCTTAGCAAAATCTATTAATGCGTCGGTCTCCTTAGCATCCATTCTGACAGCAGAAATAGTTCAAATGAGAAGAGAAGCTGCAATTAGATCTGCACCGAAGTCCCTTTCGGACATGGCAAAAAACAAACTCAGATCTACACCTTTCAATTCTCCGACATTATTTGGTGGGAAAATTGAACAGGTATATAAGGAAAATTCAGACACCTTGAGGGATGAATTAGTTACTAAGACTATTACATCTATTCAAGCCAAATCTCAGACTTCCTCATCTACACAAGGCAAGCCCGAGTTCAAAATTCCTAAAATAGGAACTTCCTTTCCGTCAAAGTTCGGCAGGAATAATGATCGTAACCTCGCAAAAGGTTCCACATCATACGGTGGTCGTGGCTCCTTTCGAGGTTCAAGAGGATCAAAATCAGGTAGAGGTAATTTCTCCTCCAGGGGAAAAACCTCTACCTTCAAAAAACAGTGAAACCCCTCCTCCACTGCCCTCCCTTCGACCTCAGATTCCAGTCGGAGGAAGACTAGCTCATTTTGCCGAAAACTGGCAGGAAATTACAGCAAACAAATGGGTTCTATCAGTCATAAAAAGAGGGTACAAGATCCCATTCACAGATCTTCCACCTCTTTCAAGAGAACCCATCTTCTTCAGCCAGTCAGGCAGACCGGAGCTAGCAGAAGAAGTAGAAAAACTACTTTCAAAAAGGGCAGTGGAGAGAATTCAACCGGAATCTCCCGGATTTTATTCCAGAATCTTTCTGGTACCAAAGAAAAACGGAAAAATGAGGCTAATCATAGACCTTTCCAATCTGAACAATCATGTGCTCATTCAAAGTTTCAGAATGGAAACTCAACAAAAGGTCAGAAATGCCATTCACCCAAACGATTGGGCCTTTTCATTGGATCTCACGGACGCATATTTGCATGTGTTGATTCACCCTCAGTCTCGCAAATATCTTCGGTTCACCCTGAACGGAAAGGTCTTCCAATTCAGGGCACTACCTTTCGGGCTCTCCACAAGTCCGTACGTTTTCACTCATCTGATGTCAGTAATAGCTACCCATCTTCACAAGAAAGCTATAACTCTTTTTCCGTACCTAGACGATTGGTTGTCAAAGAACCAAAATCGTCAACTTCTTCTGGAACATATCCACTTCACAGTTCACCTGATTTCATCACTAGGACTACTGATAAATCAGGAGAAATCAGATTTGGTTCCATCGCAGAATTTCAATTTCATAGGGATGGAATTTCTCACTCAAACAAACACAGTCAGAATTCCCCTAGAAAGAATTCAATCTCTTCTACTGTCAATAAATGCATTTCTTCTCAAAAGGATAGTTACAGCCAGACAATTCCTTTCTCTTTTAGGGAAACTCAATGCAGCTGCAGATTTTGTAGTCTTAGGACGCCTACATCTCCGTCCACTACAAATGTCATTGCTAGCACAATGGAGACCTCACATTCTCCCATTAGATCACCAAATTCAGATTTCTCAAAACATAAGACATCATCTAATTTGGTGGAACAATCGTCAGAGGTTTCTGTCGGGAGTTCCGATAAAAATTCCTGCACACACCCATCAACTTTACACAGACGCAAGTGTAACGGGTTGGGGGGCTCATTTAGAACCAGAAGGGATTCTATTTCACGGGATTTGGAACCAGTTTCAAAGGGATCTCCATATCAATCTTCTCGAGTTGATGGCAATATCAATAGCACTGAAATTTGCTCATCCTCATATAATAAACTCAAAAGTGTTAATATGCACAGACAACACGACGGTAGTTTTCATACATAAGGAAACAGGGAGGGACTCATTCTCCAGATCTCTGTCTAGAAACCTGGAAAATGTTTCATTGGTGTCAACAAAACAACATCAACATTGTAGTAAGACACATACCAGGAAAATTCAACATTCTGGCAGATCAGCTCTCAAGAATAACAAAACCGATCAAAACAGAATGGTCACTCAAACAATCAGTAGTGAACACAATCTGTCAGATGACAAATTTTCCAAACATAGATCTTTTTGCAACAAGATTAAACCACAAGATGCCTCTGTACGTATCTCCAATACCAGACAGTCAGGCATTGGCGATAGACGCACTATCAATGGACTGGAACAGGATAAGTGCATACGCATTTCCTCCTTTCCATCTTATTCCAGCGGTGCTAAACAAAGTTCAAAGGTCACAGTGCAAAATTGTTCTAATAGCTCCTCTGTGGCCGAACAGGCCGTGGTTTCCAGATCTACTGAATCTACTGATATCTCCTCCAATAACTCTTCCAGTAACACCAGATCTTCTATCTCAGTTACAAGGAAAAATTCTGCATCAAAACCCCCAAATGCTTGCCCTTCACGCTTGGGAATTATCAAGCAATCAATCAGAAATAAACAGTTTTCAGGGGAAGTTGCAGAACATGTCTCCAGAGCTAGACGAGAGTCTACTAGGAAAGTCTATGATGCAAAATGGGAGATTTTTACTAATTGGGCAAATCAGAGGGAAATTGATCCGATCAAGGCCCCCTCTCATGTGATTGCTGACTTCTTTCTTTATCTATTTAATATCAGGAAATATCAAGTCAGCACTATTAAGGGTTATCGATCAATGCTATCCAATACACTTAAGTTTAATGAAGGGTATTGTATAGGTTCAGATCCAGTTATCTCTGAATTGATGAAATCTTTTCAAATTCAAAGACCTGTTACTAGATCTATATCTCCCAAATGGGATCTTGCCTATGTTCTCACATACTTGTCTAAGGAACCTTTTGAACCACTTCCATCAGTTTCATTAACGTTCCTTTCCATGAAAACAGCGTTTCTGCTCTCTATGGCTTCTGCTAAGAGAGTTAGTGAAGTACATGCCTTTTCAATGGACAAACAACATCTTAGATTTAGTTCAATAGATGGTTCTCTTACCATTAGAACTCAAGTAGGTTTCTTAGCAAAGAACCAACTTCCATCTAAGGCACCTGATTCAATTAAAATTCCTTGTCTTTATAATGGGAATCGGAAAACAGGTTTTAACAAGGTCTTATGTCCAGTCAGAGCAGTTAAAATATATCTTAAGAGAACAAAAGCTATTAGGGGTTCCCGAAATAGGCTTTTCATTCCCACAAAAGGAAATCATGATATCAAGAAATCTACTATTTCCAATTGGGTGAAATATACCATTAAGATGGCATATCAAAATATCTCTAAGAGACAGTTATCTTTTCTTAAAATCAGATCTCACGAGTTAAGGGCTTTTTCCACTTCATGGGCCTATTTTAACTCTATCCCTTTAAATGAGATACTTGATGCAGCTGTTTGGTCAAGTTCTTCCACCTTTGCTCAGTTCTATCTTAGGGACTTTCGGCAACAAGCTTCCAATCTAAGCAATCTTGGGCCAGTCGTCGTTGCTCAAAAAGTGGTGGGGGGGGGCCGTTTCTGAGGCTCCCACAGAACAGCTATAAACCAAATTGGACTAGCACTATCAGGAGCAGAACCTCAGAAGGTATGTGTTAGTTATAACACAGCTGATCAGGGAACAGATAAGAGGATATTAGAGGATTTACTTTCCTCCATATTGTTTTATCAGCAATCCACTCTAACATCTTCTTAACTGTTCTCTGAACATATGTAATAATTATAACTTATTCTTGGATGCTTTAGGGAAATCCTCCCTCCTTATAGTTGTTATTCTATCCTATTTATCAAATATGTGATGGTACAGTGCGATATTAAAATATAATTTTTATAAGTAAAATTAATTTTAATGAGTACTTACCATCACATATTTGAGCAATTCCCACCTCTGACCTCCCCTCATTTCCAATATATAGTTCCTTACTTATATTGAGGGACAAAATTTTATATGATGCGCATGCGTCAATTCGTGCGCAAGTGGTCACGTGGTCATTTTGGCGCCAAGGCAGCCTTAAGTTATTCAGTTAAGCTCCAAGAATCAGTTATTTTAATTTTGGAGGTAATAGAATGATATCCTATTTATCAAATATGTGATGGTAAGTACTCATTAAAATTAATTTTACTTATAAAAATTATATTTTAGCTCTACGTGGAAGCATCATGCAACCCATTTATTTCTTTAAGCCCCAATGTGTGGGAGCCACACACCCATGTGACATAGTACAACATTTCATATCTCCAAAACGGTTCCTTTTCTGATGAAAATTCCAAGACATAGGTTATGGGTACTCATTTGAACCGCCTCATTGAGGCGGGTTTAATGAGTACCCACAACCTATGTCTTGGAACAGAAATAATAAAAAAAAACAACATTAATTTTATACCCCTTCAAACCCCATTTTTTCTATTCTACTCCTCTGTTCTGGGTCTGCACTGTTTGCGTTGGCCTATCTGTCCCAATACTTGGGATCATTTTGAATGGAATATCTGTTACACATCATGACTGTGCTACAGAAAATACCATAGCAGATGAGCATTTGTTTTCTCATTTTCATGGGAAAAAAGTCTTGACATTTCATGTGAATCATCTGCCCAGCAGGCAACTAAAAAAATGTCATGTAATGTCAAGCCTTTATTTCTCAGAAAAAATCATCACGAAAACACGCCTATATAATTTTGACCCCCTTGAACCCCACTTTTATATAGAAAAACTGGGGTTTCCAGGGGTAAACCTTATTTCTGCTCTTAGAGATTGTGGGTACTCGTTAGGCGGTTCTAAAGAATACCCACAGTCTATATTGTGAGCAGAAATAAGAAAAATATCACATTTTTTCTTCTTAAAATTTTGTTTTTTAGGCGGCTAAGTTTACAATGCATAAAATTTGTACAGACGAGTTTTCGTAATGGACGTCTGCTATTCATGGTTTAAAAATAAAATTTCAGTGTCTGGTGAGTTTAATGGCTTCATTAAAAGAACTAAAAAAGTATTTTCCGTTATGCTTGTGGATTTCAAAACTTTTATCAAACAGGAATATTAAATAAGGCTTGAATAATATTTTACAGTATGGAGAAATTCAATGAAAATCATCAACCGTAAATCATGGTCACAAGAGATGAGATACGAAACAAGAAAATATTTTTAACTACTAAACCTGTTTAAGCCCACAATGTATGAAAGTTCCAGTTGGCACACAATGGGTACACAATGTCATATCAACATTGTATTAATGTTGGTGCGATAAGATGCCATGAAAAACTGCATCTGTTTAGGTCATCTGCTAATTAGAAGCCTCAGTGGTGTAGTGGTTACGCTACTCGCCTTGTAAACCAGGGCTCCCAGGATCGATCCCGGGCTTCTCCAGACTTTCAGAGGAGACTTTAAACCGAGGTCCCATCTCCGTATGACCTTAGCTGTTGGTGGGAAGTAAAAACCAAACACTCACTCACTCATGTCATCTGCTACACATTCTTGCAAACTTTTCAAACATTTTTGCATATGGGCAAAAAGTGTGGACCCTGATCCTTGAGGAGCAGTCTGATCTGGGTCCACCCAGTTTGCAACAATGACTCTTAACCTTTACCCTGCTGTAGGCAACAAGCCCTATCTTTGCAAACAGTGTAGATCCAGATCAGATGGCTTCTGAAGAAGCCATCTGATCTGGATCTACACTGTTTGGCATTTAGTTTATGAATTTGTAGCAGTAAATTACATCAAGTAATTTGATTGGTTGATAGACAGAAATGGGTGTGGCTTAATTGAATATTCAGCAGGTTAAAGGTTAAAGTAACCAGCAGACGACAAATCAGACCACAATTGTTGTGATTGACATTTTATAGGTTAAACGTCTTGTTTGTTCAATATCTGCTGGGGTCGGCATTCATTCTTTCTTGGAGATTGATAGTGAAATCTTTTCTACGGTCATTTTCTCATTTCCGCTGATTGCAGTTGTCAGTTTCTGGTGAAACAGTCACAGTGCACTATACTTTTTAACAGCTTTTTGGGCTGCATGATGTTTTCACGCAGAGCTGAAACCGACCGCACACAAGTTCTGGTAAACTGCTTGGAATGTCCTGGCAAAGTGTTGCGAGTTGGCCCGTCCATGCATATAACCCTATTGGTCATTTCATCTCAATGTCGTGTAAAAGTCCCACAAAACTGGAAGGAACGTCTCCAAAATAACCTAAATAGTGTTGATGGGGACGCTCAACCTTAAATCAAACAAAACAAACAAATAACAGCTTATGAATAAACCTACCTAGGAAAAGTGTTGCTAAGTAAACTGACCAGTTCAAAAATGACCAAATTGTGTTGACTGGGCCGTTAGACTCCAATACAAACAAAACAAACAAAGATTCACAAGTTAACCCTTATCTTGCTGAATATTCATTTAAGCCACACCCATTTATGTCTATCAACCAATCAGATTACTTGATGTAATTTATTGCCACAAATTCATGAACTGATTGCCAAATAGTGTGGATCCTGATCAGATGGCTTCTTCAGAAGCCATCTGATCTGGATCTACACTGTTTGCAAAGATAGGGGTTGTCGTGAACAGCAAGATAAGGGTTAACCCCATTGCTAATATAATAACAGGTTCCTATGTTTTACAGTTTCTGGTTCATAACTTTCTTTTATGATTCAAATTTCACTTAGTTTATTCTCATTTTAAAATCTGCAAAGTTCATCAGGACTTGATAAATAAGGACTTGATAAACCACTTTCTAATTTAAGACAAGCACCCATAGAAAAAAGACATTTAAAACCTCTTCCAGCTACGAAATCAACCCTTTTTGTACCAAATGGAATAGTCCTCCATATATAATTAGAAGCCTCCATGGTGTTGTGGTTGCGCTACTTGCCTTGTAAATCAGGGATCGCAGGATCGATCCCGGGCTTCTCCAGACATTCAGATGAGTCTTTAAACCAAGGTCCCATCTTCGTATGACCTTAGCTATTGGTGGGAAGTAAAACTCACTCACTCACTCCTATAATAAAGCAGGAGTCCAATTTAAAGTTCAGGGGTGTCATGTTGTGTTTTTATCAAAATTTATTTGGAAAATGACTGAACTTTTAGCAAACAGTGGAGGCCCTGATCTGACGCCACATTTGGCGGCGTCTGATCTGGGCCTGCACTGTTTGCCAGGGTACCCGTTTAGGGTTTCTTGTCAAATTACTCCATTAATCTGGACCCTTAATATTTTGAGTGTGGGCCAGGCTATTTTTTTTTTGACATCTGTATCCACTGGACCCCTAAAATTAAAAGCCAATGTAAAACTCTGACTTAGTGGTGAATGGGCTAAGCAAACCCATGAATAGATTAACAGGATTGCCAAGTTAGGGAGTACTTGAAAGTTGTCTTTCTTGATGGAAAGGTGTATCGATTTACCATAACCCTTGACCTGCTGAATATTCAATTTAGCCACAACCATTTCTGATTTTGAACCAATCAGATTACTTGGTGTAATTCATTCCTACTAATTCATAAACTGAATGTCAAACAGTGTAGATCCTGATCAGATGGCTTCTCCAGAAGCCATCTGATCTGGATCTACACTGTTTGCAAAGATAAGGGTTGTTGTGAACAGCAGGATAAGAGTTAAGATTTGTCTACCAAAGTTTAGGGTAAGAACATCACTCATAGCCCCAGATAAGAGGGGTTATCCAAATATCATATTTCTTATTTCTGCATGAAAATACATGTATATTGTGGTTATACTCATTAGAAGTGCCTCTACGAGGCACTTCTAATGAATACCCAAAATATGTTTTCCTGCAGAAATGAGAAAAGTTGGTGAGATGCTTCTAATGAGTACCCACAACATGTTTTTGCGCAGACATTATGATAACACACTCGTGCGACATAGTGCATTTTTCACATCTCCAAAATGGTTACTATTCTGATGAAAATCTGTGATATTTTTCTTATAAATGCTCAAAACATAGCTTGTGTGTGCTGGTTAGAACCGCCTCATTGAGGCGGTTCTAACGAGTACCCACAACCTATGTCTTGGAGCAGAAATAAGAAAAATACTGTATACCCTGTAAACCCCAGTTTTCTGTATACGAAGTGGGGTTTAGGGTGGTCTTCATTTCACGGACTTGTTCACGTGATGAATCCTACTTTTCGTATCAAAAAAGCACCTTATCTAGAGCTATGAACACTTCATTTCTTTTCTTAAGTATATCAAAGGAGACTATTCGCCTGGCTAAACCACGGTATCTAATTTCATAAGCTGATAAGAATAAGGCCTGATTGCGGACTTGTGTCGGTCACGGTCTGTAAACAATCCAAACTTCCCAGATATTTTGCATTTCAGATCTTAGCCTCATACTGAGAAGCATTGTCTTAAAGATTTGTTTTTATATTTAACTTCGAAACTCGTATCAACTGATTGTAATAATTTTTCGAGTGTGATCACCTGGACATCGTGATAAATCTTCAGAACGATACTTAACGGTGACTTTGATGACTAACTGTTCAAATCCATATGGACAAAAATCACTGAAGTGTATAAATATCGGACACTGCTCAGTCCAGCGTTACTACGTAGGAGAGAATACTGGTAGGATCTTTTGATTATTAATTTTCTTAACTTTTATCCCGCTGCACACGACAACCCCTACATTTGCAAACAGTGCAAATCCAGATCAGATGGCTTCTAAAGAAGCCATCTGATCAGGATCTACACTGTTTTAAATTGTTGTGCAGTTTGTGAATTGGACAAATGTATTGAATCAAGTAATTTGATTGGTTGATAGTAAGCAATATGTGTGGCTAAATTAATTTATTCAGCAGGATAGGGGTAAATTATTGGCTTTCAGGTTCTAAATTTTACCCATTTTATTTGGGAAACCGCAAAATGGAACACTGGCAAACAGTGCAGATCCAGATTAGATGCCACAAAATGAGTGTCTGATCAGGGCCTTGACTGTCTGCAAAATATTCAGCCATTTTCCAAATAAATTTCCCTTATCCTGCTGAATAAATTAATATAAGCCACACCCATTGCTGTCTATCAACCAGTCAAATTACTTCATATAATTTATTAATTCATTTCACAAACTACATGACAAACAATGTGGATCCTGATCAGATGGCTTCTTCAGAAGCCATCTGATCTGGATCTACACTGTTTTCAAAAGCAGCTAGGGGTTGTCCTGAACAGCAGGATAAGGATTAAACTTAATCCTAACACCCCTAAATTTTAAAATGGACTCAGGTGGAAGATTCCTTTCAGTACAAAGCGAGTTAAACCAGATTAGCCATTAAAGCACCACAGAAATTTTTAGAGCAAAAATCAATTTTAGAGTTTAAATTGCTTTGAGAGACAGTAAGGTTTGACATATATAGTTTTGCTGGCCTTGGTAGCTCAGCTGCACTTGTGATCAGGAGGATGCATGTTCGATACCCGCCAGGGTCTGCAACATTCTTTTACGGAGATTGATCATGAAATCTTTTCTACGGTCATTCTCTCCCTTCCACTGATTAAAGAAGGGCATTTGTCAGTTACTGGTAAAAGAATGTGCACTGTACTAGTTAACCGCTTACATATAAGCCTGCCCAGGAAAAGTGTGGATAGGTAGACTGGCTCAATAATGGCCTAAAATACCGGTAGTGTTGACTGGGCCGTTAAACCCCAATACAAACCAAACAAAGAAATACATGTAGAATGTTGTCTGTTTCATTATACTTGACACTTAAAGAATTCATAAAAATATTTGTCTTCCTTATTGTAAGTCACACACTGCTAAGTTTAACCCTTCTCTTGCTGAATATTCAATATAGCCACACCCATTTCTGACTTCGAACCAATCAAATTACTTTATGTAATTTATTGCTACAAATTCATAAACTGAATGCCAAACAGTGTAGATCCTGATCAGATGGCTTCTTTAGAAGCCATCTGATCTGGATCTACACTGTTTGCAAAGATGGGGGTTGTCGTGAACAGCATGATAAGGGTTAAAAGAAAGAAAGTAGTTTTTCCTCATTTTTGGATGCTGAATATTTCAGCAGATTGTATGGTCAGTGAAGGCTCATATTAAAAGCTTTCTCATTCAAATTTATGGGAGCAAGAAAAACCAATACCCTTTGTAGGGCTCCCACCCTGTGGGGCTTTGGTTGCATGGTGTCCTATGCTAGGCTAAAACTGACCAAACTTGATTACTGTTGAATCTAAGCCTGCCCCAGAAAAGGGGTGTGAGTCAGACCCTTCCTTGAACCCTGGAAGTTTCTTTTGATTGAGATCTCATTGTTAGGTAAAAAAGCCCCACAAAATCGGAAGCAATGTCTCCAAAATGATCCAAATACATGTAGTATTTACAGGGAAGTAAAGCCTAAACACAAAAACTGCAGTGGTATAATACAGTTGACTTTCGATGGCTCAAACACCTTTGAGACTTTGAGACAGGGTAGTTTGAGCAACTGAGTTGCCTATAGTGCCAGGAAGTAGGCATAATGGAGATTAAAAATAGTTTAATGGCCCAGTCAACAGTATTTTGACGGTTGAATGATGAAATGTCAAGCCTGAATTTTGTCAAAAATAAATAGCAATATTTGAAAATGTCATCTGCTACTTTGTAATTTAGCACTTTAAGGCTTAATAAGTGTAATAGTGACAAGATTTGTAGGCCATGGGCAAGTGAACAGGCACTATATTTTATTGGAGGTCGTAAACATTTACCAGTGCGTGACTGATACAAACGTGACCATAAAAGTGGCAGGTCACCCTTAGCCCATTTTAGACAGTAAACGCCCAAATGGAACACTGACAAACAGTGCAGGCCCTGATCAGATGCCGCAGTTTGCGGCATCTGATCAGGGCCTGCACTGTTTCCAGAAAGTTCAGTCATTTTCGAAACAAATTCCTAAAAATAGCCCAATCTAACACCCCTGAATTATAAAATAGACTCTGCTAAGTCTGGTAAATATAAAGTTGGAAGGTTCTAGTCTGGACAAAATGTGTTAAGAGCAGATAATTATGGATACATATACTTGAAAATTGTATTTACAGGGCAGTTTGACAAATATTTATCCATTAATTGTGGGGGAAAGTTCACAATCAAATAGGAAATGATACTTCACACCTCCCTAGGCCCCCGCCCATCGGGGCTTGAAGAAATATGTGGGCTACACGATGCTTCCACGCAGAGCTAAATCAGACCCACACACAAGTACTGGTAAACAGCTTAGTGGATCTAAGCCTGCCCAGGCAATGTGGTGTGAGTCGGTCCGTCCAATGCTTGTAAACCCTATTGGTTACATTGGACAGCAGGGCTTGTGATGTCATTTCATCTCAGTGTCGGGTAAAAGTCCCACAAAATTGGAAGCAACGTCTCCAAAATGACCTTTACAGTGTTGACTGGGATGTTAAACCTCAAATCAAACAAACAAATCAAATTAAAAAGAAATCCTCGATACATCACGTGAACAAGTCCCTGAAATGAACACGCCCCTAAACCTCACTTTATATAGAGAACACTGGGGTGTACGGGGGGAATACATTATTTTTCATATTTCTGCTCTAAAATATAGTTTGTGGGTGCTCGTAAGAACCGCCTCAATGAGGCGATTCTAACGAGCACCCACAACCTATGTTTTAAGTAGATTTTTTTTAGTTTCATTTGAGGTTTAACATCCCCGTCATTTTGGAGACGCTGCTTCAAATTTTGTGGGACTTTTACCCGACATTGAGATGAAGTGACTTCCCAAGCCCTGTCATCCAATGAAACCAATAGTGTTTATAAGCATGGACTGTCTGACTCCCACCGCTATACCTGGGCAGGCTTAGATCCTCTAAGCGGTTTACCAGTACTCCTGTGCATTCGGTTTCAGCTCTGCATGGAAGCATCATGCAGCTCATCTACCGTATTCGACCTATTTACCGCACAGTGCGCTTAGTTTTTTTCAAAATTTTATGAAAATATTGTGGTGAAAAATCTACCTAATAAGCGCACACTCAATACGAAAAAAAAAGCTTCCGATATGATAATTATATAGAGTTGAATTTCAGCATAGGGGTTCACCACATATACATATGATTTCCCCGGGTCAAAGATGCAGCAAAACTCAATATGAATTTGTTGGGAGGTTACTGTAAAGTGAGCGCTTGTGTATTTTTTTCCAGAAAAAGCTTGGGTGTGCGCTTAGAGGAGCATGTGCGGTAAATAGGTCGAATACGGTATTTCGGATGGGCTTGGCCAATGTTTTAAGTAGAAATAAGAAAAATATCTCGAATTTTCATCAGAAAATGAAGCAGTTTGGAGATATGCATTGTGTCGCACGGACATTTTATCATAATGATTTTTAAAGGGGGATGATTTCAAAATACAGCCTGAATGTTTTATGCAAAAGGGTACACAATGCATGTAAAATGTAGAGAATTCATGAAATGTCAATCCTTATTTTCTCATAATGAACAGCACACAACAGTCTCTTTATAGAGATAGATCTGTGTGACGCAGAGTAAAACTACACCTGAAAATGTCTTCTCTGCTACTGATTGTTTTTTTTTTAACTTTTTAAAAATATTTTTGCATTCAGGCAAACAGTGTGAACCCAGATCAGACGGCTCCCACAGGAGCAGTCTGATCTGGGTCCACGACAGACGGCAAAGCAGATGACAATAATAGTCCTGATAGGCATTTTATGGGTTAAATTGAGTCATGTTATATCCAAACAAAAACCAAAATAGTCTTGAATGGGCTGTTAGACTCCATTACAAACAAACAAATGTATGAAGTACATGTATATCACTTGATCTTAAATATGCATATGGCCCCCGCCCATCGGGGCTTGAAGAAATAGATGAGCTGCATGATGCTTCCATGCAGAGCTGAAACCAGCCCGCACACGAGTACTGGTAAACCACTTAGAGGATCTAAGCCTGCCCAGGCAAAGCGGTTCGTGTCGGCCCGGCCATGCTTATAAACCCTTTTGGTTTCATTGGGCGGCAGGGCTTGAGATGTCATTTCATCTCTATGTCGGGTAAAAGTCCCACAAAATTGGAAGCAACGTCTCCAAAATGACCTTTACAGTGTTGACGGTGACGTTAACGCCCCCGTCAACACTGTAAAGGTCATTTTGGAGACGTTGCTTCCAATTTTGTGGGACTTTTACCCGACATTGAGATGAAATGACATCTCAAGCCCTGTTGCCCAATGAAACCAATAGGGTTTATAAGCATGGGCGGTCCGCCTCGCACCACGGTTCCTGGACAGGCTTAGATCCTCTAAGCGGTTTACCGGTACAAGTGTGCGGGCCAGATTCAGCTCTGTGTGGCAGCATCATGCAGCTCATATATTTCTTCAAGCCCCTGTGGGCGGGGGCCAATTGTATTATGACGTCTGATTAGATAATATCGAGTCATTTGTGACAGTTTACTATGCAACATATTGTCCAAAGTCTAAAATCGTGTTGCATTGCCGGAGTCATTTTGGTTTTTATGCTGCTGCCAGAGCTTTCCTAGGTATACAAATATAGAAACGGGATAACTTAAAAATTATCGCGGAAAAGTTTTCATAGTTGCAGATTGCATTCTTCGGCATCTGATCAGGCTCTTCACTATTTACCAGTGTCTTGTTTGACCCTTTCAATCCGGCAGACTGGAACAGCTATGTAAACAGTGTAGATCCAGATGAGATTGTTTGCCATTCTGTTATACTGACACATGTGAAACACCTATTTGCAACCACTGGTTCACCCAAAAAATTGTCGCCTCCCGCCCATTGGGGCTTGAAGAAATTGATGGGCTGCATGATGCTTCCACACACAGCTGAAACCGACCCGCACACGAGTACTGGTAAATCGCTTAGAAGATCTTAGCCTGACCAGGCAAAGCGTTGTGAGTTGGACCGTCCATGCTTATAAACCCTATTGGTTTCATTGGGGGACAGGGCTTGAGATGTCATTTCATCTCAATGTCTGGTTAAAGTCCCACAAAATTGGCAGTGACGTCTTTAAAGTGACCTGTATAGTGTTGACGGGGACGTTAAACCTCAAATCAAACAAACAAACAAAACCCAAAAATTGAAGATGGAAAAGTCCACTTTAGAAATTCCGGGTTGAAAGGGTTTACTGACACTTAATCTTTTGGGTTGATTGTAAAAGCTTATCCATGGTTTGATTGTAATTTCCATGAAAAACGGAAGAAACCCAATACCCATGACAATGGGCTGATGCAAATTTATGTATCATGCTCTGATAACACGGCTGTTTACCTTCCCTTTTTAGCTCACCTGACCGAAGGTCATGGTGAGCTTTTGTGACCGTAAGATGTCCGGCGTCGTCGTGCGTCGTCCGTCGTCCGTCGTCCGTCGTGCGTAAACTTTTTCTTGTGAACAAACTAGAGGCCACAGTTTTGGTCCAATCATCATCAAACTTGCTCAGAATGATCATCATGACAATATCTCGGTCAAGTTCGAATATGGGTCATGTCGGGTGAAAAAGTAGGTCAGTAGGTCAAATCATAGAAAAACCTTGTGAACACTCTAGAGGGCACAGTTTTGGTCCAATCATCATCAAACTTGCTCAGAATAATTATCATGACAATATCTCGGTCAGGTTCGAATATGGATCATGTAGGGTCAAAAAGTAGGTCAGTAGGTCAAACCATAGATAGTCCTTGTGAACACTCTAGAGGGCACAGTTATGGTTCAATTATCATCAAACTTGCTCAGAATGATCATTGTGACAATATCTCGGTCAAGTTCGAATATGGGTCATGTCAGGTCAAAAAGTAGGTCAGTAGGTCAAATCATAGAAAAACCTTGTGAACACTCTGAAGGCCACTGTTTTGGTCCAATTATCATGAAACTTGCTCAGAATGACCATTGTGACAATATTTCAGTCCAGTTCGAATATGGGTCATATCGGGTTAAAAAGTAGGTCAGCGGGTCAAATCATATAAAAACCTTGTGAACACCCTAGGGGCCACAATTTTGGTCCAATCTTAATCAAACTTGCTCAGAATGATCATCATGACAATATCTCGGTCAAGTTTGAATATGGGTCAAATGGTTCCGGTCCGTTGCACATCTAGGTCACAGGAGCCAAAAACAGATTTTTTTCACCAAAAACTTAAAAAATCTTCTTCTCTGAAACCACAAGGCCCAGGTCTTTGTTATTTGGTATGAAGCTTCATCTAGTGGACCCCTACCAAGATTGTTCAAATTATAGTGCTGGGGCCAAAAATGCCCCCGCACGGGGGCCCTTTGGTTTTACATAGGCTTATATAGGGAAAATCTTTAAAAATCTTCTTCTCTGAAACCACAAGGCCCAGGACTTTGATATTTGGTATGAAGCTTCATCTAGTGGACCCCTACCAAGATTGTTCAAATTTGAGTGCTGGGACGAAAAATGCCCCCGCCACGGGGCCCTTTGGTTTTACATTGGCTTATATAGGGAAAATCTTTAAAAATCTTCTTCTCTGAAACCACAAGGCCCAGGTCTTTGATATTTGGTATGAAGCTTCATCTAGTGGACCCCTACCAAGATTGTTCAAATTATAGTGCTGGGGCCAAAAATGCCCCCGCCCCAGGGCCCTTTGGTTTTACATAGGCTTATATAGGGAAAATCTTCAAAACTCTTCTACTCTGAAACCACAAGGCCCAGGACTTTGATATTTGGTATGAAGCTTCATCTAGTGGACCCCTACCAAGATTGTTCAAATTATAGTGCTGGGACAAAAAATGCCCCCGCCACGGGGCCCTTTGGTTTTACATTGGCTTATATAGGGAAAATCTTTAAAAATCTTCTTCTCTGAAACCACAAGGCCCAGGTCTTTGATATTTGGTATGAAGCTTCATCTAGTTGACCCCTACCAAGATTGTTCAAATTACAGTGCTGGGGCCAAAAATGCCCCCGCCCCGGGGCCCTTTGGTTTTACATAGGCTTATATAGGGAAAATCTTAAAAAATCTTCTTCTCTGAAACCACAAGGCCCAGGTCTTTGATATTTGGTATGAAGCTTCATCTAGTGGACCCCTACCAAGATTGTTCAAATTTTAGTGCTGGGACAAAAAATGCCCCCGCCACGGGGCCCTTTGGTTTTACATTGGCTTATATAGGGAAAATTTTTAAAAATCTTCTTCTCTGAAACCACAAGGCCCAGGTCTTATATATTTGGTATGAAGCTTCATCTAGTGGACCCCTACCAAGATTGTTCAAATTATAGTGCTGGGGCCAAAAATGCCCCCGCCACGGGGCCCTTTGGTTTTACATAGGCTTATATAGGGAAAATCTTTAAAAATTTTCTTCTCTAAAACCACAAGGCCCAGGACTTTGATATTTGGTATGAAGCTTCATCTAGTGGACCCCTACCAAGATTGTTCCAATTTTAGTGCTGGGGCCAAAAATGCCCTGCCCTGGGGCCCTTTGGTTTTACATAGGCTTATATAGGGAAAATCTTTAAAAATCTTCTTCTCTGAAACCACAAGGCCCAGGACTTTGATATTTGGTATGAAGCTTCGTCTAGTGGACCCCTACCAAGATTGTTCAAATTATAGTGCTGGGACAAAAAATCCCCCCCTGCCACGGGGCCCTTTGGTTTTACATAGGCTTATATAGGGAAAATCTTTAAAAATCTTCTTCTCTGAAACCACAAGGCCCAGAACTTTGATATTTGGTATGAAGCTTCATCTAGTGGACCCCTACCAAGATTGTTCAAACTATAGTGCTGGGGCAAAAAATGCCCCTGTCCCGGGGCCCTTTGATTTTACATAGGCTTATATAGGCAAAATCTTTAAAAATCTTCTTCTCTGAAACCGCTAGGCCCAGGTCTTTGATATTTGATGTGTAGCTTCATCTAGTGGACCTTTGACAAGATTGTTCAAATTTTAGCCTTTGTTGATGTTTGGTATGAAGCTTCACCTTTACGACCTCCCTCAACATTATGTACATTAAAGCCCTGGGGCCAATAATGGCCCTCTCTGGGGCCCACTTGTTACACTATGGATCAGGTGAGCGATCCAGGGCCATCATGGCCCTCTTGTCTGTAAAAGAATATGAGCTTCGACTAGCGGAATTTTGTCTTCGGACATTTGTGTTTGGCAAAGACTCAAAACAGCCTGCACAGCCCCTCACTTGGAATAGTCTTCACTGACTGCATAAAGAAGCTTTGGGTCAATGGGCATCCATTAGGTGCCCAGAAAAGACTCAGATCAGACTGTGCAGATGCACAGTCTGATCTGAGTCTTTCCTGGGCATGTGACCAAAGGCACTTTTTTTCACCAGACCTGGACCATATTATGTAAACAGCTTGTAGCTAATTTGTATTTGGGCCTTCATGGCACGCATATGATCATCACCATTTTTGCATTTTATCTGCTGGTTCCTAGTCTGAAGGTTATCAGTTTTGGAAACCGGTAACCAGACCCTCCTATCAGGGGGTCTGGTTACCTGCTTTTCCAGTACTGATAATGTGAAAGCTGGGACCCAGCAAATGAATCCCTTAGTTTCGGAAGTGGAGTCTTCCATGTCACATGTCCATTTTTTGCCAATGAGGAGTTTAGTCAAAATCATTTGTAAAATGTTGAACAGTGTAGATTCTGATGAGACGGCCGTTTCATCATTGAAATGTGATAAAAATCCTATCAGTTTGGACATGTCAGGACTTGCTGTATACATAACCCACTTGGCACACAATGTGAATGCAATGTTGTATCAACTTCGTTTATATGGTTGATGCGACGTTGCTGAGATGCTTGTGCCCACCAGAAATTCTCCTTAAATTTTAACAAATTTGTTTCATGATCCTGCAGTGTAGACCCTGCTCATGCAGTCTGATTTTGGTCTGCACCGTTTGCTGAGGCCTGTCTGTCCCAATACTTAGAATGACTATGCTACACTATTGGTGAATTTTCTTTGTCCTTGAAGCAGATTTAGGTTTTACATCCTTTTTAAAAACATAACACATTCATTTTACTTTGATATGTTGATAGTGTCTGTGACACTTTAGGCTGGCAAGAAAAAAGTGATGGCATCACGCTAACAAGTCCGTGAAATGAACACCCCCTTACACCCCACTTTATATAGAGAAAACAGGGGTTTACTGGGGTCTACATAGTTTTCCTTATTTCTGCTCCTAGACATAGGTTGTGGGTACTCGTTAGAACCGCCTCAATGAGGCGGTTCTAACGAGCACTCACAACCTATGTTTGCTTTATAAATAAGGAAAATATAATCGATTTTCGTCAGAAAAGTAGCCATTTTGGAGATGTGAAAAATGCACTATGTCACACGGGTGAGTTATCGTAATGGTGTATTACACAAAAAGTTATGGTATATCACAAAAAAAATTGGTACCACACAAAAAAGATTCAATATATCACACAAAAATATACAGTATACCACTCAGAAAGAAAAGGTATATCACACCACAAAAAAGATGTGGTACGTCACACAAAAAGATACAGAACCACAAAAACATATAGTATATCACACAAAAAAACAAAAACTGTACAGTATACAACACAAAAAGATGTATATCACACAAAAAAGATAGAGTATATCATACAAAAATCACAAAAAAAAAAGATATGGAATATCACTCAAAAATATATGTTATACCACACAAAAAGATGTGGTATATCTCTCAAAAAATTTGGTATATTACACAAAAAAGATATGGTATACATGTGTATATTATAAAAAGAAATCACACAACACAAATGGCAGAAAATCAGGGAGGAGTGTAACATATTTAAATATTCAGCACGATGAGAATTAATTATTGTGAAATTCAACTTAATAATTAATAGAGACATAATATTGAATAACCTTTCATATATTCAGTCTTGTCAGATTAGAGGATTCAATCATGACCATGGAATCTGACAAGATTCATCATATAGACATAGCCCTTGTCAATTCCAGTAGCTTTTCAGGCTTTGATGGCAATCATAAGTTTTTGAAATACAGTAAATTTCCTATATTAAGACCACCTTTGGGACTGTTCAAAAGTGGTCTTTAAGACCACTTTTGAACAGTCCCAAAGGTGGTCTCTGACCAGAGGACACCATTATGCAGAAAACACAAAGAAGAATAACTGTAACCCACTAAATAAGCTTTTTATGGCAGAATTAGTCTTAATTTTAGGTGGTCTTAATAGCGGAATTTTACTGTAGATTGCAGCTATTTTTTTTTCTATTTTCAGAAAAATAAAAGGCCAGCTGTCTTCATAGATGAACCTTTTATGTGAAAAGGGAGATAACTCTTGGGTGATTAGTGTCACATGACCATCATGGCTTCTGCTGAGATCCTTGCTGTGAAGAAAGAAATAGCAGACACAGAATTTCAGCAGAGTACAGGGGAGGAGGAAGTGACAGCCACTGAGACAGAAGCTATCTCCACGGGGGAGAATGATTCAGGGATAGATTACTCCAGTCACTCTCCAGTTGGGACAACTTCAGCTGAGATGCCAGTGGTGCAGGAAACAATAACTCCAGTGGCAGCTGTAGCAGTAACACCGGATACAACTGGAAGTGTAGTAACTGTGCCAGGTTCATCACCATTTCATGTGTTACCAGCAAATTACCAGCTGTTGCTACAGCAACAGTATATCAACTTCCTGCATTTACAGCAGCAATTGTTACAGGTAACCTTTCAACATTAGCCAAATTTGCCTGTTCAGATTCACGAAATTTCCATGAAATTCTATGTTGGAGTGTGTGGTATCTTCTTGTAATTGCTGGTCACATGGTTCAATCAAATCTTTTATTTGTTTTAAGCTCGACTGATCGTAATGCATGGGAGGTTTGGCATTGCCATCAAAGAGAATCATGCTTCACGGTTGCTTACTGACTTAAAAAATAGCTCTTACTTGATTGGACCATGTGACCAACTGTTACGAGAAGATAACATACTCCTATGCGAAATTTCAAGGACATTTCATGAAACTTAACAGTCAAATAATGCTATTGACACTAGGGCTAAGTTACAGTAATAGTAACAGTCTAGAAATCATACATTCCTTCCCATGACTGATTAATGTAACTCTTATTACAGTACTCTCAAAAAGTCTTATTCTTATATTCTTGTTACACTCCAAATGGTTAAAAATTCTACATTTTACATTGGTGCTCATGCAAATGTAAAATTTTTCTACATTTTGTATTTCTGAGAACATAAAGCTTCCTACATTTTATATGTTATAAGAAAACATGACATTGGGAGAATACAAATATGAATACAAGAACGAATATTGTACTTCCTCTGTTTCAGCAAAGTGCTGTGCATTGGAATAACGTTGTAAATCCTATTAAACCTATTAAATTGTTCAATACCATAAAGATCCTAAATAGGACTCATTGGGGACTTGCTATATTGTTTCATGATCCAGCAAGGAGTCCAAAAAGTGCCAACAGAATTTCAAATAGTGTGTACCCTGACCTTCAGGGAGCAGTCTGGTCTGGGTCCACACTGTTTGCTTAGGCCTGTCTGTCCCAAAACTTAGGATCATTACTGTATATATATGACCGGTCAGGGAAAAATGTTAAATTTTGAGCCAAACAAGAAAATACTTCCATTCTCCACTGTCCTTCACTTATATCTCCTCTACTGTATCTTTCATCTCTTTTCTCCCTTTCTTTGGGTGAAAACACAAAATGATTCACAAGAGTTGACATTCGGCCCACGCCCATTGGGGCTTGAAGAAATGGACTGCCTGATGCTTCCATGCAGAGCTGAAACCCATTCAGTACCAGAAACCCATACTGGCTGCTTGATGCTTCCACGCAGCCGCTCACGAGTACTTGTAATCGGCTTATTTCATCTAAGCCTGCCTAGGCAAAACGGTGCGAGTCAGACTGTCCATGCTTATAAACCCTATTGGCTTCATTTGGCAACAGGGCTCGAGATATCATTTCATCTCAAAATCGGGTAAAAGTCCCACAAAATTTGAGGCAACATCTCCTAAATGACCTATACAGTGTTGACAGGGACGTTAAACCTTGAATCAAACAAACAAACAAACAAGGGTTAACATGACGTTAAACCTCAATACAGCCAATTGATCATTTTTTTCTGAAATTAAATAAAAAAATAAAATTATCTGCTCAAAAAAACTTATGGTGTGCTAATGGACTTATCAATAGGATTTTATGAGCAACTTTTTTTCCAGAGCCAGGCTTTACAGACACAGCAGCAACAACAACAACAACAACAGCAAGCTCAGGTAGTGAATGTCCTTGACCTCACCAAAGTAACACAGGCTGAAGGTCAGATCGAAGCTCAGCCACACATTGTCCCAGCAACCACACCAAAAGAGGTGAATGAGATTGGAGAAAGTACGGATGAGGGGATGGTCTACGATGTCACCCTGGTTCAGGGACCAGAGGGGTCCTTGGATCCGGATGGTGAGAAAAAATCAAATAGACATGGTCCAAATAATAATCCTGGTGAGTGAATTTTGCCATTTTTCTTTTGAATATTTGGATAAAAGCTATGCCAGCTACACTGATTCAAGAATGGCTGTTTTTAGTTTCTGGCTAAAGAAAGTGTACTGTTTAACCCTTTTTTGACCAATGGAATTTTCCTCCTTTTATATACCAGGAGTCCATTTCAAAATTTAGTGGTGTTGGGTCGTTTTTTTTTTCAACATTTATTTGGAAAATGGTTTGGCTTTTTGCAAACAGTGAAGGCCCTGATCATTCTGCGGCGTCTGATCTGGGCCTGCACTGTTTGCCCTGGTACCCGTTTTGGGGGTTCCGGTACTAAATGGGTTAAGCTGCCCACAACCTGTTGTTAGGTAAACTGAAACACTCAATATGACACTCAATATGACCTAAATGGTATTTACTGGACCATCAAACTCCAAAACAAACAAACATCATTTATCTACCTTGGTAGACTATGCATAGCTTGCAGGTTTATAACTGCAGTGGAGAGTTGACTCTTTGGCTCAGTGACTTTCACTAGAGCTGCACAGGCTCGTGACCCATTTTTTTCAGCATCTTTAGGACTTTTATGTTGTTATAGGGTACATAGAAATTTCATATGACAGGTGAAGACTGATCAGGTTGTTTTGATGCACAAGCTGAGCGATCTCTGCCGGATTCAGATGTTCTAATGGAGCTTTTCTGATCCTGGAACTGTACTGACTTAAGATTCAGATAGGGTGGCCCCCACCCATCGGGGCTTGAAGAAATTAATGGGCTGCATGATGCTTCCACGCAGAGCTGAATCCGACCACACAAGAATACTGGTAAACCCCTTAGAGGATCTAAGCCTGCCCAGGCAAAGGAGTGTGAATCAGACCACCCATGCTTATAAACCCTATTGATTTCATTGGGCGACAGGGCTTGAGATGTCATTTCATCTCAATGTCTGGTAAAAGTCCCACAAAATTGGAAGCAACGTCTCCAAAATGACCTATACAGTGTTGACGGGGGCGTTAAACTTCAAATCAAACAAACAAAACTACACTTTCATGCAGTAATTGAATTGAGCTCATACTTTATACGAGCATGTAATTTGATTTGTTGATAATCAGATATGGGTGTGGCTGAATTAATTTATGCAGCAGGATAAGGGTTAATTGAGAAATGAGAAGAGATATCCCATAATTTGCCTTGTTACCCCTTATCAGTATGTAGCATTACAACAACAGACCCATGCCACATAGTGCATTTTTCACATCTCCAAAATGGCTACTTTTCTGATGAAAGTCTGTCAAATTTTTTGTTAGTTTTACTGCAAACATAGGTTGTCGGTGCTCGTTAGAACCGCCTCATTGAGGCGGTTCTAACGAGTACCCACAACCCATGCCTTAGAGCAGAAATAAGAAAAATGATATATACCCTAATAAACCCCAGTTTTCTCTATATGAAGAGGGATTTAGGGGATATTCATTTCACGGACTTGTTCACGTGATGGAGAGCTATATTTATTCAAATGCCTTTTTTTTACTGTATTCATTTAGAAATTTATGATGTAATTTCATAATTTCATTCTGGTCTATAAATTACCCTTCTAATATTTTTTTTTTTCAAAAACTGTTAACTAGTATAGTATAGTATAAAATTGAACATTTTCCCATATATATATTATTTAACAATTTATTCTAGTTTTGAATTTAACAGATTTGCTCTTTTTTTAAATATCAAGTAATTTCAGTCTGGTTTATAGTTCAATAGTCTGCTTTATGATTTGGTTCAAGGGAGCAGAAAACCGGGCGAGACGACGCTCTGCTGAGCTGTAAAATGCACCCCAGCTTGATTTGATTGCCGAAAATCATATTAAGATTTTTGTCATTTTGTATATTCTTCCACTGAAGGATGAAATAAATCGTTCCTGAGTGATCGCTTGGATTCAGCAGATTGAAATTGAAAATCACTAAAAGTGGAGAAAGATTGCGCAGCAATTGTAAAACGTATTATAAAAATGTCTTTGTGGATTTACAAAACTAGGAGGTAATATACATGTATTTTGATATAAACATTGTGGAGGCTGTGTTCATACTGCAAAGTTACACACTTTTCAATAGCTCCAGATAAGTAGGATAACGGGGATTATTTCAGGATTATTACTCTTATTTCCCCTTTAAACCATATGTTGTGGGTACTTGTTAGAATCGCCTCGAAGCGATTCTAACAAGTACCCACAACATAAGTTTTCAACAAGGAATAAAGAAAACTATCCCTTGATTTGGTTATCTTCATTGCTTCGTAACCATTTTTGTACCAAATGGAATCTTCCTCCTAATATTTAGCAAGAGTCCATTTCAAAATTTTGGGGTGTCGGGTTGTGTTTTCTTCAAAATTCGAATGGGAAATGGCTCATTTTTTTGCAAACAGTGTAGGCCCTGATCAGACGCCAAGTTCTGCGGCGTCTGATCTGGGCCTGCACTGTTTGCCAAAGTGCCCCTTCAGGGGTTTCTGGTACTGAAGGTTTAAACCATATGTTGTGGGTAGTACCCACAAAAAAAAACATGGGTTTTCAACAAGGAAAAAAACAACTATCCCTTGATATGATCTTCATTACTTCTTAAACATTCAGAAAGAAGACAAAAACATTGGCGAAACTCTGTAGTATAGTGGTTAAGCTACTTGCCTCATAAACCAGGGGTTGTTGGTTCAGTTCTGGCTTCTCCAGACTTTCAGATGAGTCTCATCTCCATATGACCTTAGTTGTTGGTGGACATATAGCACACACGCACTGATGAGAGAAATTTTTTGTTCTTCTACCAAGTTTACAGCCCCCGCCCATCGGGGCTTGAAGAAATATATGGGCTGCACGATGGTTCCACGCAGAGCTAAATCCGACCGGCACACGTGTACTGGTAAAACCACTTAGAGGATCTAAGCCTGCCCAGACAAAGTGGTGCGAGTCGGACCGTCCATGATAATAAACCCTATTGATTTCATTGGGCGACAGTGCTTGAGATGTCATTTCATCTCCATGTCAGGTAAAAGTCCCACAAAATTGGAAGCAATGTCTCCAAAATGACCTTTACAGTGTTGACGGGGACGTAAAACTTCAAATCAAACAAACAAAATCTACCAAATTTAACATTGAACTTCCTCATTTTGACACTGACAGGCACAAGTATGCCCAGTATTTGAGAAAAAAAATCATTGAATACAGAAAAACAAAAACTTTTCATGGGCAAATAAGAAGCGATGTCTTCTTTGTGAAAGTAACTCTTGTAGTGAACACAGTCTTAGAATCAGAATTTAAGGGGAATGTTTACACTTCAAGGGGAGACAGCTCTCTCAAAAATGGTATTGCTTTCCTTGTTATGAGGGGTAACACTAAAAGGGAAAAATTTGCTCTTCAGGAGTAAACTTTACTTTTGTAAGCCAGGACCTTGGTGGGTGGGGGGTTGAAAGCATTGAAATTAAGCTGAAGTGACAAGTGTTTCTCCCTCGATTCACTTTCTGGGGAGGTATTGTTTTTTGGAAAAAAAATCCAACCATTAACAATAGGATGTCACTTGTAAAGGAAAGAATTTGCTCCAGTGGAGCAAATTCTTTCCTTTAGAAGAAGACTCCATTTTCAGCCAGGCACAATTGACTAGAAAGACTTCTTATGTATACAGAAATGTTAACATAAGTTACAAATGATGTCTCCCTAAAATACCTTCAGGGGAGGCAACTTCATTCAAAACTATTTTTGTCTCTATTATCAATAGGGGTCTACTCTTAAAGGAAAGAATTTGCTCCTCAGGAGCAAATTCTTTCCTTTAAGAGTAGACCCCATTGAGGAGCAAATTATTTTCCTTTAAGAGTAGACCCCATTTTCAGAAGTTATAGGAAAGCAGATACGAAGTAAACAAAAATTGTCTCCCTTCCTTAAAAAATGACAGAAAATATTTTCGCTGTTTTCATTCCCCATAGGAACTAGTTAGAAACTACATGACATACCAGTAGCTTCTCCGAAATTTTATAACTTGAAAACAAAATATGTCTTTGTCCACAGACCAGAGAAATATAAATCAGTATGGTAGAGAATTTACGAACGGTCGACCGTTGCCAGATCACTTGAGAGTACAGATATTGCAGCTTGCTTTACAAGGAATAAGGCCATGTGAAATTAGTCGGCAGCTCCAAGTCTCACATGGCTGCGTTAGCAAAATTTTAAACCGGTAAGTAGCGGTTTGTTGATTTATCGATTTAATGGACAATAATGCTCATTTAAGGTAAATGAGTAGATAATTGATCAAGATTTTCCAAAATTGATTAGGCATTTTTCTCTATAAACATAGCAAGCTCATTATGAATGTGTGGTCATTTCTGAACTTGCGCTATCTTTCATAAAATATATAAATCATTTAGAAAAACGGCCATTTATGGCGGGACAAGCAAACAAGCTTTCAAATACACAACAACCACATTATAACAATGTTTGTGTTCGTTGTGTCACGGTTACAGATATAACATGGTTTCTAGATGAATCCCAAAAGTGTGTGGATTATATAGAAAAATGTGTCTATGTAACAGGCATGAGACTTTTCAGATTTTTGGCAGATTTCAGATTGTTTTGTTTTAAAATTTGCTTTTCAGAGTTACAGTCAAACCTGTCTTAGTGGCCACCTCTATTAAGCAAGCAGGCATTTAGTTCCCAAAAAAGGCAAATGCATTAAAATTCACCTGTATTAAGCAAGCACCTGTCATAAGCAAGCACATTTTCATTATCCCTGAGGTGCTTGCTTAAAGCACAGGTTGGACTGTACTTGCTTTTGTCTGAATGTTGTAAAAATGGCATTTTTGGATTGGGTGACAGGGGTTTCAGATTTTTTTCACTCAGGCTTCAGATTTTTTCAGCAGTCCTCCAGTCTCATGCCTGATGTAATCTTCACAATTTTGTATGGATATAACACGATTGTTTAACTAACATTGTTTCTATTTTGGACCCCATTAAAAGTGTTACAAAGAGGTTGTGGTGTACCTCTGGCTGTTTCATTGATCATTGTGCAATCAATCATGAGTCACTTGAACCTATGATCGATCACAAATTTTGAGCTGAATGTCCTGCAATGAGGCAGTTTTAATGAGCATCCATACATGGAAGAGCTTACTGTGTCACAAGTTTGTGTTAGCCAGATGGTTTCTTGGATTCATGCTTAACACTGCATGCTGGGTAATTTTTTTTTCAGCAGACAACATTTTGAAATATTTTTCTAATTTTCCCAGAAAACAGGATTTGACATCTCATGCAAATTGTCTCCATAGGAGACAATTTGCATGAGATGTCAAGTACTGTTTTCTTGGAAAAATAAGAAAAATATCAACAATTTTGTCGTCTGCTGAATTCGCCTACAGAAATGTGAATAATAAGTAACACAATGTTACCCCAAATGACAATTTTCAATGCAGTCATCCCCATTCTAAATTGGTTGTTAAGTTAAAATTTGTACTATTTTGCACAAGGCGGCAAAGCCTGTGAGCTGCTAATAAAACCAAATGCCAGCCAATGAAAAGTGAGAAATGTTGTGATGACGTCGGGGTTTCCGACAGTGTGTCTGATATTTGACGTTATTGAATCGGATGTCGGGTTAAATATGCAAGTGCATCAGAATTTTAATTAATAGGGACTTTAAAGGTCTTTGTTGGTTTCCTAGTATATATACATTTGATCAAGTCCATGACAATACATACAATAGGTCGTGTGTCAAGGTAAGACATCTGTGCAGCCTGATCATTGCCTTCACTGCTCACATGAACGTGCTTTGTAAAGGAAGATGCTTGTGAAAACTATTGCCATACTGGGTGAACCTGTGTGTGCCCATAGGTCTGCTGGCCCCACAGGTCTTCTGTCGACACGTTTGCTGGCCCCACAGGTTTGCTCTCTCCACAGGCCTGCTGGCCTACAGGTCTGCTGGCCCCACAGGTATTTTTATAGGTTTTGTTTTGTGTGTTTTTGTTGAGGCCCCGTCGACACTTATTTAGGTTATTTCAGAGAGGTTGCTTCCAATTTTGTGAGACTTTTATCCGACATTGAGATGAAATGACATCTCAAGCCCTACCACCCAAAGAAACCACTAGGGTTTAAGGAAGATTTTGCTTTGTTTTTACAGTCCTTGCTTTAATTTTATATGTCACAACAGTGAACATTTACGCGAGTTGTATCACCCCCGAGTTACTGAAATGAACTGCTCCATCTCCGATTTTGGGATGAATCTGTGGTTGCAAATAGAGGTTTTACGTGTCACTAGAACAGAATGGTAAACAGTGTAGATACCGATGAGATGGCTCATTTTGAGCCATCTTATCTGGATCTACACTGTTTGAATAAGTGTCTGTACTGTGCTTCAGGGTGGAAAGGATCAGTCTGAGTCGTATTATGTTTGGAGAATGTGTATGCATGTAACGTAATGATCCTTAGTATTTGGACATGTAGGCCCAAGCAAACAGTGAAGACCCTGATCAGACTGCTCCTAAGGAGCAGTCTGATCAGGGTCTACACTGTTTGCGATTCCATCTGCACCTTCAGGACTCCTTGCTGGATCCCGAAACAAAATTATTAAAATTTTTTGAGAATTTCATTGTCTTCAGGGTGTTGAAATGTTTGTATTTTTACGGTATGCATGTAATAAAAGAGGCCCGTCACAAAAAAATCTGTCTTTAGTGTTATTGATCAGGCAAAGACACAAACCAACCTTCAGAGCTACACGGACCAGCAAGAATTTTGAAATTTTAGATGTAGGAACAAGAGACTTTGTACTTTCTAAACATAGGGGCTTGAAGAAATATATGGGCTGCATGATGCTTCCACGCAGAGCTGAATCCAGCCCGCACACTAGTACTAGTTAACCGCTTAGAGGATCTAAGCCTGTCCAGGAACCGCGGTGCGAGGCGGGTCCATGCTAATAAACTCTATTGGTTTCATTGGGTGACAGGGCTTGAGATGTCATTTCATCTCAATGTCGGGTAAAAGTCCCACAAAACTGGAAGCAACGTCTCCAAAATGACCTTTACATTGTTGACGGGGACGATAAACCCCAAATCAAACAAAGCTTTCTAAACAGCACTAAAGTGCTGATTTAGGGCCAGTTGTTCAAAATTACGACCTTGTTAGTTAACATATTGTTAAAACATTGACCATTTCATATAGCAAATATGCTAAATCTTTTGCTGAAAAAAATGTGAGCAGCTTTTGATGCAAAAGCTGCTCATAATTTTTTTCAGCAAAAATACCACTGTTTTAGGCATTTTGCTCACCAGATACAGTTAACGTAATGACCGCTAACGAGCTCCTTAAGCTGACGATGCTTCAAACAAATGAGTCCAGATGTGCAGGCTTATCTGCGCTATGTTGTTCTCAGCCGGCCTCGATAGCTCAGTCGGATGCGCGTCTGACTGGTGATCATGGGGACGCGCGGTTCGATACCTGCCAGGGTAGGCAACATTCTTTTCCGGAGATTGATCACGAAATCTCTTCTACGATCATTCTGTCTCTTCTGCTAGTTGTCTGTTTCTGGCAAAAGAATATACACTGTACTGGTTAACCGCTTACGTATAAGCCTGCCCAGGAAAAGTGTGGATAAGTAAACTGACCTTCTCAAAAACACCTAAATAGTGTTGACTGGGCCATTAAACCCCAATACAAACAAACAAACGTGTTGTTCTCAAATGGCAAAACTGGTTTTCTAATGATGGAGCTGTGTTGCAAAAATGTATTGTCGGACAAACATGCGCCCCTAAGACTCAGATCAGTTTGTGCAATCTGCACAGTCTGATCAAAGTCTTAAGTCTGCACTATAAGAATGCCTTATGAACCAAATGACCTTCAAGCAGTCTGGGAAGGATATGCATTGTCTGAGGTGATAGGCAGCCTTTTCTGTGTCATAGCCATGTGCACGTGATCGAAAACAAAATTTTCCTTGGTGTTGCCGGTAAAAGTACATGCATTAGGTAAAAAATAATGACACTTTCTCGCTGATAATTCGGGAAAGGATTTTACTCTGTTTTTATGCCCCCGCCTGCCTTGGCAGGAGTGGGGCATATAGCGTTTCGCCGTGATGTTACGTGTGTACGTTTGTATGTCACACCTCGGGCTGAAATGTCGAGCTCAAACCTCGGGCTTGCATTGGAGCTCATAATTTTTTTACCTATTGTGCTACAAAGTTGAAATTTGGTATGACATTTACTCAGACCAAGACCTATCAGTTCATGTTTAAGTTGACCCAGGGTCATGCCCCTGGGTGGGCCCAGGGGTCAGATTGCGTAACAGGTCAAAATTGTCATATGCTGAAATGTCGAACTCAAACCTCTGGCTTGCATTGGAGCTCATAATTTTTTTACCTGGTGTGCTACAAAGTTGAAATTTGGTATGACATTTACTCAGACCAAGACCTATCAGTTCATGTTCAAGTTGACCCAGGGTCATGCCCCTGGGTGGGCCCAGGGGTCAGATTGCATAACAGGTCAAAATTGTCATATAGGAATTTGTATGCAAAACTGTCATAAAATGTCTAATTATCTTGAAAATTAATCAGACTCGAACACCTAACCCATATATATTATTGTTCCTTATGATATGACACATTCCATCACACAGACTTTGGGTTCCTACGGTCACCCCTGGGCCATGCCCCGCCCTCTTTGCTTCATTAAAGTCTTTATATCTCAGAAACTATCCATATCCCCACCCCTTAAACATATATATTATTGTTCCTTATGATAAGATGCATTGACTGATATAGACAGTGGGTCCATCCCGACAGCCCCCTCAAGGTCAAGGTCACTGTGGCTATTTTTAGAAAAACTTTTTCATCGCTCTAGCGCCTACATTTCTTCACCAATTCCAATATAACTTCACACAAATGTTCCTTATAAAAATATCTCCAGCGAGTTTTTACTTTCAAGGTCATGGCCTCAAGGTCAAGGTCACTGTGGCTATTTTTAGAAAAACTTTGTCATCGCTCTAGCGCCAACATTTCTTTACTGATTTCAATATAACTTCACACAAATGTTCCTTATGACAATATCTCGAGCGAGTTCGACTTTAAAGGTCATGACCTTAAGGTCAAGGTCACTGTGGCTATTTTTAGAAAAAATTGTCATCGCTCTAGCGCCTACTTTTCTTCACCAATTTCAATATAACTTCACACAAATGTTCCTTACAAAAATATCTCGAGCGAGTTTGACTTTCAGTTAAGAGGGAAATATTACTTCATCTGTAGGGGAGGCAACTCTCCAAATACTACACCTTCAAGGGAAGCAACTGTTTCAAAATTCATTTTGTCTCCTTTATTAAGGGGAAAGGGAACACCTGGCAGATTTTTTCTTTTTACACCATTTTTCAAAGGGAGACAACTCGATGGACTATCTTTTCGCTTTTCTGTAAGCCCTGTCCCACTGAAAAAGGGGTCTACACTTAAAGGAAAGAATGAAGTGTAGACCCCTGCATGTCACACAAACTGCATGTCAAACAGTGAAGATCCTGATCAAATGGCTTCTTCAAAAAACCATTTGATCTAGATCTACTCTGTTTTCTAAGGGTTATGTACTTACTCATATGGGCAAGCTGAGTCATTTTACCCCAAACATGTGAATCACATGTTGATCACACAGTAATCACAACTGACAAGTGGCATTTTCAATGTTTGTCATTTTTATTTAAGAGAATATAGGATTTGACATTTCATGTGAATGGTCTGTCCAGCAGACAAAATGGGCTTGACATTTTCATGTGAATTGTCTGCCTGGCAGACAAAATGGGTGTGACATTTCATGTGGATTGTCTGCCCGGCAGACAAAATGGGCATGACATTTCATGTGGATTGTCTGCCCAGCAGACAAAATGGGTGTGACATTTCATGTGGATTGTCTGCCCAGCAGACAAAATGGGCACGACATTTCATGTGGATTGTCTGCCCAGCAGACAAAATGGGCATGACATTTCATGTGGATTGTCTGCCCGGCAGACAAAATGGGCGTGACATTTCATGTGGATTGTCTGCCCAGCAGACAAAATGGGCATGACATTTCATGTGGATTGTCTTCCCAGCAGACAAAATGGGCGTGACATTTCATGTGGATTGTCTGCCCAGCAGACAAAATGGGCGTGACATTTCATGTGGATTGTCTGCCCAGCAGACAAAATGGGCGTGACATTTCATGTGGATTGTCTGCCCAGCAGACAAAATGGGCGTGACATTTCATGTGGATTGTCTGCCCAGCAGACAAAATGGGCATGACATTTCATGTGGATTGTCTGCCTGGCAGACAAAATGGGCGCGACATTTCATGTGGATTGTCTGCCCGGCAGACAAAATGGGCGCGACATTTCATGTGGATTGTCTGCCCGGCAGACAAAATGGGCGCGACATTTCATGTGGATTGTCTGCCCGGCAGACAAAATAGGTGCGACATTTCATGTTGATTGTCTGCCCAGCAGACAAAATGGGCGTGACATTTCATGTGGATTGTCTGCCCGGCAGACAAAATGGGCGCGACATTTCATGTGGATTGTCTGCCCGACAGACAAAATGGGTGCGACATTTCATGTGGATTGTCTGCCCAGCAGACAAAATGGGCGTGACATTTCATGTGGATTGTCTGCCCGGCAGACAAAATGGGCGTGACATTTCATGTGGATTGTCTGCCCGGCAGACAAAATGGGCATGACATTTCATGTGGATTGTCTGCCCAGCAGACAAAATGGGCGTGACATTTCATGTGGATTGTGTGCCCAGCAGACAAAATGGGTGTGACATTTCATGTGGATTGTCTGCCCGGAAGACAAAATGGGCGTGACATTTCATGTGGATTGTCTGCCCGGTAGACAAAATGGGCGTGACATTTCATGTGGATTGTCTGCCCGGCAGATAAAATGGGCGTGACATTTCATGTTGATTGTCTGCCCGGCAGACAAAATGGGCGTGACATTTCATGTGGATTGTCTGCCCAGCAGACAAAATGGGCGTGACATTTCATGTGGATTGTCTGCCCAGCAGACAAAATGGGCGTGACATTTCATGTGGATTGTCTGCCCAGCAGACAAAATGGGCATGACATTTCATGTGGATTGTCTGCCCGGCAGACAAAATGGGCGTGACATTTCATGTGGATTGTCTGCCCAGCAGACAAAATGGGCGTGACATTTCATGTGGATTGTCTGCCCAGCAGACAATTTTCGTACATGAAATGTCAAGCCTTATTTCTCTTTCTAATAAATAAAGATACAGTAAAATCCCTATATTAAGACCACCATTGGGACTGTTCAAAAGTGGTCTGATAGACCACTTTTGAACAGTCCCAAAGATGGTCCCTGATCAGAGGACATTGTAGGCAGAAAGCACAATGAAAAATCAAGTGTACGCTTTAAAATAAGCTTTTTATATCAAAATTAGTCCTAAATTTAGGTGGTCTTACTAGCAAAATTTTACTGTATTAGATTATCATCCGCCCCAGTATTATTCTTTGTTGATTCACATGCCTATCAACAATTTTATAACTTAGGGGTAGGGGACAGGAGGAGGTATGGTGCGAGATATATTTGCTTTACAAATATTTTCGTATATATAACGGATCAATCTTTGTTGTTGTCAGAGACATACATATAAACTAATATATTTGTAGACTTTATTCATCCATAAAATTTTTATCAAATTTAAAAATCACCAATTCCTTGTCCTTTTTATGTCAGTCACGTGGGTGATATAAGGAATAAAAGATATTTTATTGCATGGTTTGATCAGATTTTTACCCATATATGCCATAGATCCTTCCACATTACAGCTTTTGACCGAACCATTTCCAAATCAAGGGCTGTCCATCTTGGTTTATTTGTTGTAAGTTTGACAAAAAATTCCATGCTTCAAGCAAACAATGCAGATCCTGATCAGACGCCACAGAATGTGGCGTCTGATCTGGAACTACACTGTTTGCAAATGTCCGATTTATTTTGTGATGTTCGGCACAAAGGGGATTTAATCTTGTGATAAATTCGTATCAAATATATTTGCCTACAATTATTATATGGCAGTTTTTGTCTCACATGACTGACTTCATACATAATGACAAATTATTGTTTGGCGATGTTTTATTTGCCTGTCATTATAAAAGGTTTACCAGGTATGAAGGGGGGATATTGGAATCACATTATATTATACACATCAGTGATTTTTTTAAAGATATTACCTTTTGCCCTTAGCAGTTAGGTTGGGATCTAAACATGGCTATTTAGCTAACAATAAGCCATCTATGAATACCTTGGTGAATTTTTCAAAAGCTCATTATTGTTAAGCTTTTGTGCAAGTTAAACAGCACATAGAAATTATCGTAATGGTTGATTGCTTGTAAAAGGATTTCCTCTTGTTCGAACTGTTTGTCATTGGTTTTTCGACAAAAACTGTGTGTCTAGTTTTATGAGTGCTTGTTTCCTTGACTCTCTTTGTAAATTGGAGCTGTCATTTTAAAAGTTACGGTTTGTTCATGGCTTGTCAGCCGTAACTAGAGGGACTGTTTTGTGAAGCGTATATAACTAATTTGAGGAGTTGGGGAAATTTGATCTGAAGGTATGTCTATTTAATATTGTACTTAAACTAGAGGTCTTTGAGTTGAAGAGAGATAATATCAGAAACTCTTTTTGGTTGTTTTGTTTTACATATTAAAGTGTCCTTTCTTTTCAAAAATAGTTTCTTTCTTGTGTTTGATTTCTTCTTGCTTTGTTTTGTTTGTTTGTTTGATTTAAGGTTTAACATCCCCATCAACACTGTATAGGTCATTTTGGAGACATTGCTTCCAATTTTGTGGGACTTTTATCCAAAATTGAGATGAAATGACATCTCAAGCCCTGTTGCCCAATGAAACCAAAGTGGAAGCAATGTCTCCAAAATGACCTATACAGTGTTGACGGGGGTGTTGAACCTCAAATCAAACAAACAAACAAACTATTAGTTTGTTCTGTAATAAATCTAAGTATTGGCATGGATAGGCCTGACAAACAGTGCAGACCCAGATCAGACTGATCAGGGTCAACACTGTTTGCCATTTGGACTCCTTGCTAGATCATGAAACAAATTTGTTAAATTTTAGGAGAATTATCGCAAGTCCTGCAGTCTGATCAGGGTCTACACTGTTTGCCACTTGGATTCCTTGCTGGATCATAAAACAAATTTGTTAAATTTTAGGAGAATTATTCACTTTATTTGCATTATCTGCTGGTTCCTAGTCTGAAGGTTATCAGAGTTGGAAAAACAGGAAACCAGACCCCCCTGACCTTGAAGGGGGGTCTGGTAACCTGTTTTTCCAATATTGACAATGTGCAAGCTGGGAGCCAGCAAATAATGCAAATAGGGTGAATAGCAAGTCCTCAAAGTGTCCGAATTTTTAGGATTTTTGCGGTAAAATTTAAAGTATACAGCTGAGCTGGCAGGTAAATGTCTTACCTGCATGCAAACCCCGACGACCTCTTTTCTTGTGCGTGGATGATATTTTATATGCTGTTTACCTTGACTGTCCTGCTAAATAATTAAGACAAATCAGACTTTCAACCAACTGAATTACTTGAGATGTAGCGTAAAAATCTTAAAAATTTGGACTCTTTGAGGACTTAATTGCTGTAATTCTTTCTACTATGTGTTTCATGATCCTGCAAGGAGTCCAAAAGGTGCAAACGGAATGGTAAACAGTGAGTGTAGACCATGATCTGACTGCTCCTTCAGTGAATGAGCTGTCGGATTCAGGTCTGCACTGTTTGCTAAGGCCTATCTGTCCCAATACTTAGGATCATTATGGTAATTTATTCCTACAAATTCACAGACTGATAATCAAACAGTGTAGATACCAGAAGCCATCTAATCTGTTTCTACACTGTTTGCACAGGTAGTGCATAGTTTCGTTAAGCTGAACAGGGGTTAAGGGGGATGACTCTTCCGAGGAGGCATTTTTTATTAAGGGAGACAACTCTGATGCAATCCTGTTTGCTTTTCTACAAACTGAGACATTTTTGGTCCTTTTAGGAAAATTCTTTGCTCTAGGAGTAAGTCCTTGATGATATGGATCCCCACTAAAAAGGCCAGGTAAAACCAGGCCTCATATTTTTCAGGGATTTGCAGGATTTCAGGCTTTTCAGACTTGATTTTTTTCTCGATTTCAAGCTTTTATATTTTGATTTTTGTGCCTATAGTCTGTTTAAAAAACCCTTATCCTGCTGAATAAATTTATTAACCCACACCCATTTCTGACTATAAGTCAACCAAATTACTTAATATTTTCACAAACTGCATTACAAACAGTGTAGATACTGATCAGATGGCTTCTTCAGAAGCCATCTGATCTGGATCTACACTGTTTTCAAAGGTAATAGTTGTGTCCTAGTCGGCAGGATAAGGGTTGCATCAGCAATATCAGGCCTTTCAGGCATGGAAAAGCATGGTCAGTATGAGGCCTGTAAAACAGACAGGCCATACAAAACCGTTCTTTTGAATAATAATTTTTCCTGGGCCTGATTTCAGCATGGTGCGATAAAGGAGTCTGGTTTTCCTTAGGTTTTACATCCATTCATCGGATTGTTTATATGTCCATTCGTCAAACTGTCAACATTTGTGACAACCCAAACTTAAACCCAAAGTTCCCATGGGTCATAGGTTTGATCCCGGGCTTCTCTAGACTTTCGGATGAGTCTTTAAACCGATGTCCCATCTCTGTATGACCTTAACTGTTGTTGGGCCGTAAAACTCAACACACCCAAAATGTTCAAGTCCATACCTTCGGTGGACTTCTTAGAAGCAGCTGTGGTGTAGTGGCTACGCTACTCGCCATGTAAACCAGGAGTCGCAGGATCGATCCTGGGCTTCTCCAGACTTTCAGATGAGTCTTTTAAACAGAGGTCCCGTCTCCGTATGACCTTAGATGTTGGTGGGACGTAAAACTCAAACACTCACTCACTCGGTGGACTTCTTGTATTATTATGGCAAGTTGTTAACCCACTGCAAGTTAACCCACCCCTGAAGGGGTACCTTAGCAAACAGTGCAGGTCCAGATCATATGCTGCAAAAAACGGCATCTGATCAAGGCCTACACTATTTGCTAACAGAAATTTCCGTCAAAAATAGAACAAAAACGAAAAAAAATGGGCCTATCACCCCTTAAATGACAAATGAATTTGTCCAACATATAGCAATGGAAGAGTCCACTAGTATACAATGGGTTAAAGTTTTGTCATGTTTCAAGGGAGACAATCGGCCCCCCCCCCCTATAGGGGCTTGAAGAAATAGATGGGCTGCATGATGCTTCCACACAGAGCTGAAACCGACCTGCACACGAGTACTGGTAAGCTGCTTAGAGGATCTAAGCCTGCCCAGGTCGGACCGTCCGTGCTTATAAACCCTATTGGTTTCATTGGGCGACAGGGCTTGATATGTCATTTCATCTCAATGTCGGGTAAAAGTCCCACAAAATTGGAAGCAACGTCTCCAAAATGACCTATACTGTGTTGACGGGGACGTTAAACCTCAAATCAAACAAAAACAAATCAAGGGAGACAACACCTGATGATCCTTTCCTCTGTAATAGAGGGGGTTCTTTCACTGGAATTTTTATCTGGCTTCAAAGTCTGCCACTCAATGTCTTTGATATTTTGGCATGAAACGCTAGACTGGTTTTTGACGGGAGATTAATATTGGAGATACTGCATTGTGCGTTTGCAAAGCTTCAGTGAACATGGACTGGTTAGAAATGCCAGACTGGTATGCGGTTTCCTTTGATAATGTAACGCTAGTCTGGTTTGCTTCATGCTTCTTAGAATCCCATTTGTCTGTTTGTATTATCTTTTTTAAAAAAAAAGATAATTAAAGTCTGGAAGAATATTCTCAGACTGACACAAAAATGACAAAATATGCTGAAAGACTAATTTTCTTCTGAAAAGAATCTTTTTGTCTCAAACAGTAAAATTCCTGTATTCAGACCACCTTCGGAACCATTCAAAAGTGGTCTTTAAAGCCACTTTTGAACAGTCCCACAGGTGGTCTCCTAGTAGAGACCATTCACCACTGGGTGTATAAAAAGAAAAAAAAATCACTGAAACCATTTAACCCCTATTCCTGTTGAATAGATTAAATTTTGCAAAACCCACCAATCAAATTGTTTGATATAATGTATTCATTCAAATTCTCAAACTAAATGACTAACATTGTAGATCCTGACCAGATAGCTTCTGAAGAAGCCCTTTGATCTGGATCTACACTGCAAAGGTAGGGGTCATTGTACTCAACAAGGTGAGGGTTAACCCTTATCTTGCTGAATATTCATTTAAGCCACACCCATTTCTGTCTATCAATCAATCAAATAACTTGATGTAATTTATTGCTGCAAATTAATAAACTGAATGCCAAACAGTGTAGATCCTGATCAGATGGCTACTTAAGAGCTACACTGCAAAGGTTGGGGTTTTCCTATTATGCTGGATAAGAGTTTTAACCCTTGTCCTGTTGAATATTTATATATACCACACCCACTTCTCATTAACAACCAATCAGATTACTTGATGCAAATTATTGCAACAAATTCATGAGCTGAATGACAAACAATGAAGATCCTGATCAGATCGCTTCTTCAGAAGCCATCTGATCTGGATCTTCATTGTTTGAAAGGTAAGGCATATCCGGGCTCAGCAGGACAAGGGTTAAACCGTGCCCAAGTCACAACATAAAATTACAAAACTGAAAAGTTGACTTTAAAGACTGTTTCAAGATTTATAGAGTACAAATTACCTTACAAATTATGTGTTTTGCCTTAGTCAACATGTGCAACAACATAATTTAAAATTTAACCCATTTTTATGCCCCCGGAATCTAAGAGATTCGGGGGCATATAGTTTTTGGTCTGTTTGTCCGTTTGTCTGTTTGTCCGTTTGTCCGTCTGCAAAAACTTTAACATTGGGCATAACTTTTGAATGGTAGTAGATAGAGCTTTCATATTTCACATGTGTATACCTTATCACAAGACCTTTCCAGTGGTACCATAATTTTTGATCTCGTGACCTTGAACTTGACCTTTGACCTATTTTTTTCAAAATTTTTAAAAACATTAACATTGGCGCTGTCCGGGGGCATCAGTGTTTCACAAACACATCTTGTTTCCTGAAAAGAATCTTCCAGTTTACATATCGTCGGAGAGCATTTTGAAATTTTGGGATTTTCGTTGAGCTTTTTTTAGAAATCTATCTATAAAAGGGCAGAATTTCTCGTAAAAAGTGATCAGAGACAGTTTTGTGCGGCATCTGATCTGGGCCTGTACTGATTGCCAGTACCCTATTTTAGTGTTTCGCATATAAAATGGGTTAACCTCAACAACATTTGCGGACTTTATTTTCGAATATCTTCTTATTTTTTCAGGTAAAATAAGGCTTGACATTACATGTGAATCATCTACTGAGCTGTCCCTTTATAATGCTATGTTTGGGATGCATAGAACAGGACCGTGTTATAAGTTAACCCTGTTAAAAAAGGATATTTTTATATAGCATTATAGTAAAATGACAGTCTGGGATGCAAGACCTGGCCGTGTTATAACCAAAACCGTGTTATATTATGAGTAGTAAAGGGACTAAAGTGTACCGGGCTTGGTATTACATGTCCAGATGATTCACATCAAATGTCAAGCCCTACTTTCCCTGAAAAAAAAATTTGAAAAATAAATTTGCTGTCTGCTCTAAAAATTCACATTGCACTTTAAGTGTTAAAATTGTTCATCGAAATGGAATGATCTGTGTCCTGATTGTTATGCATATTTTATGGCCTGAATTGAAATTTTGCAACAGTAGCGAAACTTATGTAAGTTTTATTGGGCCGTAAAAATTCACTAAAGCATATAAACACCCAACATATTTATCATATGAATATTTAAACCCATTTTGTACCGGAAACCCCCAAAACGGGTACCCTGGCAAACAGTGCAGGCCCAGATCGGAATTTTACTACATTTAGAAGCCTCCGTGGTGTAATGGTTACGCTACTCGTCTTGTAAACCAGGGGACGCAGGATCGATCCCGGGATTCTCCAGACTTTCGGATGAGTCTTGAAACCGAGGTCCCGTCTCCGTATGACCAGAAGTTAGCTGTTGGTGGGACGTAAAACTCAAACACTCACTCACTGTATTTGGATAACCCCTCTTTTCTGAGACTCTGCATGACAGTCATCGGGGGCCAGTTGTTCAAAACTAACAAAGTCGTTAGTTTTCGAATTGTTAAAACTTTGATCATTTAATATGGCAAATACGCTAATATTTTTGCTGAAAAAATGTGAGCCGCTTTTGCATCCGCAAAAGCTGCTCACATTTTTTCAGCAAAAAGATCAAAATTTTAGATATTGAACTTGCTAGAACACTTAACAATATGACGACTAACGAGCTCGTTAAACTAACGATGCTTTGAACAACTGGCCCCAGATATACTGTTTAGTGACCTAGCTTTGAGAAGTTGAAGTCAGATTACACTGCATCAGTGCATCCTGTAATTTGATGCAAATGTCTGCACTACGTCTGCATAGATATGAAATTTCAGCAGTTACAATACATTTTTTCGAATGTTATTTTGATGCATATCTAGCTATAGGTAAATGTTTGTCTCTGTCATCACTGCAAAGGTTCGTTGTGTTTTTGATTGTATAGCTCTGTCTACACTATTTTTTTGTTTTGAGTTTTATGGCCCAGTCAACACTATTTAGGTCATACCTTCTCAGAAAAGTTATCTACTCCATTTGGTATTTTCACTTTGCTTGTTTGTTTGTGTTGAGGTTAAACTTATAACCCTGTCAACACTATTTAGGCCATTTTGGAGACATTGCTATTGCTTCTATGGGACTTTTACCAACATAGAGATGAAAGGACTTCTCAAGCCCTACCGTCCAAAGAAACCCCTAGAGTTTAAGAAACGGTCAAACTCATACTTTTTTTCTGGGCAGGCTTAGATCTCCTACAAGGTTTACCAGTACTCAAAAGTTTGTTAGTTTCAGCTTTGCAGAGAAACACCATGTAGCCCAATCTGTTTCTCCAAGCCCCGATGGGTGGGAGCGCTATCACTTTTCGTTTCTTATAGGACAGATATACCTTAAAATGAGCCTATCATGACAAAATATGTCTTTGCTATTTGCGACCAGAATCCAGTTGATAAAAGCCTTGTTAGCTTAAAAAGCTCGTTATACCCCCAGCATACGAAGTATGCAATGGGGGTATATAGTTTTTGTCTTTTCCGTCTGTCTGTCTGTCTGTCCGTAAACAATTATTTTGTGTCAAAGATATCTCAGGAACTGCTTCACATAGAAACTTGAACTTTTGCACACATGATCAGTATGACTACTTGTATTGTGGGAAAGAAAATAAGGGCCAAGGGGTCAGCCCTTTTAGAGTTATTTCCCTTTGTAGTTCGGCACTGGCCGGGGGTATACATGCCCCACTGGGCACTTTTGTCTAGTTAGTGATCAAATTGTTAACTGTTCTAGCAAGTACAATATCTAAAGTTTTGTTATTTTTGCTGAAAAAAATGTGAGTAGCTTTTGCATATGCAAAAGCTACTCACATTTTTTTCAGAAAAAAATAAATAGTACCAGGTATATTTGCCATATTAAATGATCAAAGTTCTAACGATTTGTTAACTAATGACAATGTTTAATGCTGAACAACTGGCCCTTGGTAAGACAGAAACTGTCATGGCAGGCTGTACCGGCCCCGATAGCTCAGTTGGTAGAGTGTCCACTCCGGGGAACGGGAGGTCACTGGTTCGATCCCGGGCCGCGACATACCAAAGTCGTTAAAAATGGTGCTAGCTGCTCCTCGCTTGGCACTCAGATTTATGGGGTAGAGCTAGGACTGGTCGACCCAGTGTCAGGATAATGTTACTGGGTGTGGTATCATATAATGTGTCTTGGACATGATACTTCAGTGAGGCAGCACTATAAACGTGAGCATTGAGCTCCCTGTCACAACCAGACACCGTCGTGATATGACTGAAAAATTGTTGAAAGTGACGTTAAATCCGAATTCACACACATGGCAGGCTGCACAGCAAAGACAGACTCTTAAAACTGTAGAAACAGTAACTATAAAGGGAATGGTACTGCCATAATGATCCTGTGTATTGGGACAGATAGGCCTAAGCAAACAGTGCAGACCCAGATCAGACTGCTCCTGAAGGAGCAGTCTGATCAGGGTCTACACCGTTTGCCATTCCGTCTGCACCTTTTGGGCTCCATGCTGGATCATGAAACAAATTTGTTAAAATTTTAGGAGAATTACAGCAAGTCCTCAAGGTTTCCCAATTTTTTGGAACTTTTACAGTTTTCAAGTAGTGAACACACAGCTGCTGATCGGATTGCATGGACGCATAGGCTGATCTGCGCCTTTGTTGTTTTCGCAAGTTTTCTCATGATATCAAAACCTTTATTTTGTGTGTCTTCAGGTATCGAAAAACAGGCAGTATTAACCCTGGTCAGATTGGTGGTAGTAAACCAAAGGTGACGACGAACAATGTGGTAGAGAAAGTTCGGAAATACAAGACAGATAATCCTCAAATGTTTGCATGGGAGATAAGACAGAAGTAAGTTGGGTCATGAAACAGGGAGTTGCCCCCCTTATTTCAGATGCCAAAAGGAAAAAAAAACCTTTAACAATAGTTTTTGGCAAACAGGCAAAAAGTGTGGCCTCTTCTGGAGGAGCAGTCTGATCTTGGTCCACACAGTTCTCAGCTATGACTTTTTAAGTAACCAACAGGCGACAAAGCAGATGACAATGGTTGTTTGTTTGATTTGAGGTTTAACGTCCCCGTCAACACTGTATAGGTCATTTTGGAGACGTTGCTTCCAATTTTGTGGGACTTTTACCCGACATTGAGATGAAATGACATCTCAAGACCTGTCGCCCAATGAAACCAATAGGGTTTATAAGCATGGACGGACCAACATACACCGCTTTGCCTGGGCAGGCATAGATCCTCTAAGCAGTTAACCACTACTCGTGCGCGGGTCGGTTTCAGCTCTGCGTGGAAGCATCATGCAGCCCATCTATTTCTTCAAGCCCCGATGGGCGGGGGCCATTAAGACAATGGTTGTGATTGACATATTAAAGGTTCGGACATCAATAATAACATTTGTAATCTGCTTTGCTGTCAAATGCTTACTTTTAAAGTCATTGTTTCAAACAGTGTGGACCCAGATCAGACTGCTTCACTAGCTGATCAGGGTCCACACTGTTTGCTTGCCCCATGCCAATCGGGGCTTGAAGAAATAGATTGGCTGCATGTTGCTTCCACCCAGAGCTGAAACGGACTGCACTTGAGTACTGGTAAAGCGCCTAGAGGATCTAAGCCTGCCCAGACAAAGCGAGGCAAGTCGGTCCGTCCATGCTTATAAACCCTATTGGTTTCATTGGGTAACAGGGCTTGAGATGTCATTTCATCTGTCGGGTAAAAGTCCCCATAATTAGAAGCAACGTCTCCAACATGACCTATACAGTGTTGACGGGGACATTAAACCTCAAATCAAACAAAATCCACACTGTTTTCCAGAATGCAAAAATATGTTTTGTTTGCAAGAAGATGCTGCAGACTACATAAGCAGACGGTAATTTCAGATGTAGTTTCTCCAGTATCTTGGTTAACTAAGTGCAAACCAGTATACTGAACTTTAATTTTACTGAACAAAATACACTGATATTTTTGCTGAACAAAATGAGAGCAGTTTTTGCACTGCATTGCAGTGCAAAAACTGCTCTCATTTTTTTCTGCAAAAGCATGTTTTACCCATATTGCGTGATAAATGTTTTAATATCATGATAATTAATGCCATCATTAGATTTTAATAACTTGGTACTGGCTCCGTGTGCAGTTCAGTCTGTACCTCCAGCATTTTATTCCTGTGACAAATTACCACAGGATTCAAGTTAAGGGAACCAGTCTAGGCCAGTTCTCATTTTCTATTAGAGAGCATTCATGAAAGTTACCAATCAGATACAAATTGTCAATGCAATTAAGATGAGTACCAGTAATATATCTGTTTATCGGAAATATCTGAAATTATCTTAAAATTATCTAAAATATATTCTGTTTTAACGAGAGCTTTGCAGTACGTAGATAAAATCTGTATTTTAATATGACTGTCATAGCCACAAGCAATATTGTCACCTCAGTTTTAATGGTCGTTAGTCTTCCGTGCATTCAACCAGATCTTTCCGCTCTGTTCCCTCTCAATAGCTTGAAGTTTATGATAACATTAGGAAAATTGTTTGCCGGTTCAACGATCATTTAAATCAATAGGGATGTACAATCAGTTTTGGTAGATAGATTTTTAATGGCGAGTACAGTGCAGTACAAACTGTTACAGCTAGATTTATATGATTTGGGGGCTGAATAAAATAAGTGTTCATTCTGAGAAATTCAAAACAGAAAATTTTTAATATTTGGATAGTGTTCCAGATTGTCTCTTATGTAAGTTAGTGCAAGAGATTAATTTTTAATAAACTGCATTTAAAAAAAGCAAAAAAGAAAAAAAAAAACAAAAAAAAAAACATTTAAACAAACATTGTAGATACAAATTGCACATATTGTGCAAATTTGGTAATTGTAACTAAGCACTTTCGGCTTTACACGTTCATCAGAGTAACACACTCTCACATAAACATAAATTTATACTATAGTTTTAGCAAACTCACATTAAAATTGGTATGTGTATGTATATGCATATATATACAGTAAAATTCCGCTATTAAGACCACCTAAAATTAAGACTAAATCTGTTGTAAAAGGTTACTTAGAATGGTGCAGTTTTTCTTTGTGTTGTCTTCACACAGTGTCCCCTGGTCAGGGACCATCTTTGGGACTGTTCAAAAGTGGTCTTTAAGACCACTTTTGAACAGTCCCAAAGGTGGTCTTAGTATAGGAATTTTTTTGTATCTATATGATAACATGATCTTGTTCTCAGGGCCCAGTTGTTCAAAACATCGTTAGCTTACCGAAACAAGCTTGTTAGAGGTCAAAATTTTAACTGTTCTAGCAAGTACAGTGTCTAATACTCTGGAATTTTTGCTGGAAAAATGTGAGTTGCTTTTGCAAATGCAAAAGCTACTCACATTTTTCAGCAAAAGTATTAGCATACTATTAACTGATCAAAGTTAATGACATTGTAGGTTTGAACAACTGGACCCTGACTTTGGTTTAGGGAATCAGAAAACGTTAGGGGAAGCAACGGCTTCAAAAATGTTTATCTATACTTTATCAGTTGCCGTCTGCTCTGAAAGGAAAGTATTGGTATTTGCTCCCGATGAGCCAATTCTTTCCTTTTCAGAGAAGACCTTCTTTTTCAGATGGATTTGGTTGACAAGGAAGCAAACAGGGAAATTAACTCTTGAGATGCCGAGGAAAACTACATCTGAAAATGTTGTCTGCTTATGTCGTCTGCTGACATTTTTTTGTAAACATTTTAAAAATATTTTGCATACAGGCAAATAGTGTTGGCCCAGATCAGACTGCTCCTACAGGAGCAGTCTGATCTGGGTCCACACTGTTTGCAAACGATTACTTTTAAGGTATCCAGCAGACGGCAAAGCAGACGGCAATTGTTGTGATTGGCATTTTATGGGGTAATCATGAAGAAAATGATCTCCCTTAACCCTCATTTCAGTATGCTTCACTCATCCTCAATTTCAAATTTTACCATGGATTCAAAAGCAGAATTGAAAACAGTATAGATCCTGATCAGTTGGCTTCTGAGAAGCCAGCTGATCTGGATATATTCTGTTCTCAAAAAAAGGATATATCCAAGTTTAGTATGGTGAGGCTTATGGTAAGTTAATGAAGAGAAGCTTCAAGACTTCTTTAGCTTTTTAACCCATAAAAGGTCATTCATGATAATTGTCATCTGCTTTGCCCTCTGCAGGATACCTTAAAAGTATTTTTTTGCCAACAGTATGGCCCCAGATCAGACTGCTCCTGTAGGAGCAGTCTGATCTGGGCCCAGACTGTTTGTCTGTATGCAAAAATATTTTTTAAAAGTTTGCAAAAAAAATATCAACAGACAACATAAGCAGACGACATTTTCAGAAGTAGATTTTCTCAGCGTCTTAAGGGTAAAGGGAAAAAACGTTCAAGCAGAAGACCTAAATTAACATTCAATAACTTAAATCTATTCATAGCTACCCATCTTGAGACTTCATTGGCAGAGTGATGTCCCTTATATCGCAAACAATCAAATTTTACAACATCAACAAGCACAACAAAAATAGAATTTAAGATAGAAAGGGCTGTTGTAGACGTATTGACTCCTGTTTCTATATTTTTCTGTTTTCTTTTTGCAGATTACTCGCAGAAGGAATCTGTCACGAGAAGAACATTCCAAGTATTAGTTCTATAAATAGAATAATTCGAGACAAAGCCATATTGCAACGACGGAGCCTCGATAGTATTTCTGGTATTTCTATGTGCGAAAACAGCGATCAAGAGGAGGTACGTAGTCATTTTTGTCGCGCCTGCTTTAAACATGGCGCGACATAGGCGTTGATCTTTCCGTTTGTCCATTCGTCAAGCCCACCCTAACTTTCATCCTAATGTAAGAGACCCCCACAGGCACAACATAGCCGTCATCAGAATTCCTGTGCTCAGAGGCCTGGTTCCAGTTGTTCAAAGCAACCTTAGCTTAACGAGCTTGTTAGTCAGTGGTCAGATAGTTAACTCTTGTAGTAAGTGCAATGTCTGATACTCCGGTATTTTTTGCTGAAAAAAATGTGATCAGCTTTTGCATTATTAAAGGCTGCTCACTTTTTTCTGCAAAAATTTTAGTACATTTGCCATTTAGTACCGAAAACCCCAAAACGGGTTGGCAAACAGTGCAGGCCCAGATCAGACACCGCAGAATGCGGCGTCTGATCAGGGCCTAAACTGTTTGCAAAAGGTTCAGCTGTTTTCCAAATAAATTTTAACATTAGTTACATATCATTACAACTTTGATCGTTTAACCCTTTTTGTACCAAAGGGAATAGCAGGAGTCCATTTCATAATTTAGGGGTACCAGGTTGTGTTTTCTTCAAAATTTATTAGGAAAATGGCTGAAACCTCTGCCAACAGTGTAGGCCCTGAGCAGACGCCGCATTCTGCGGGTTCTGTGTCTCGCCACATTCTGCGGCATCTGATCTGGGCCTGCAATGTTTGCCAACTACCAGTTTTGGGGTTTCCGGTACAAAATGGGTCAATATGGCAAATATACTAATATTTAACAATATTGGTTGTGTCCAAAATGAAAGATGGAGTGGTCCACATCAGAAACTTAGGGGTGAAAGGGTAAAATATTTTATCTTCCTGTTTCATGGAGATTGATCATGAATATATTTTCTACCGTCATTCTCTCCCTTCCCCTGATTCAATAAGGGCAGTTGTCAGTGTCTGGCGAAAGAATGTGCACTGTACTGGTTATCTGCTTACGTATAAGCCTGCCCAGGAAACAGGGATAGGTAAACTGTCCGGCTCAAAAATTACCTAAAATAGTGTTGACTGGACCCTTAAACTCCAATACAAACAAAATCTTTCTGTTTAGAGAGCTATTGATCTGACTAACAAAAATACCTTTAAACACCTTATGAGGTTGGTTGTCAAGTGGATTATATCATGAGAGATATACCCTATAAAAACTGTGACAGTTATTAATGCTTTAAGCACCACAGAAATTTTTAAAGCAGATGGTAATATTAAATAAGGTTTGCCATTTCATGTGAAGATTGAATTGACTGATGGCACTTGAAATTCTCTGAAAATCAAGATTGACAGTTTAAGGGTCATTCATTTGTTTGATGGCATTATTTAGGTGGTCGGTCATATTACGGGATATAGAATAATAAGAAAGCTTTAAGGACTGACCAAAAGTCTTAAATCGCTACCTTTAGTGAGAAGTGTGGTTCTTGACCTTTTGCCTGCTGAACCAAAATATACAATAACTTTTGCACATAGTGAAGATACATATCAGATGGCTTCTGAAGAATCCATCTGATCAGTATCTGCTGTTTGACATTCAGTTTATGAATTTGTTGGAATAAATTGCATAACGTAATCTGATTGGTTGAAAGTCAGAAATAGGTGTGGCTAACTTAATTTATTCAGCAGGACAAGTGTTAACTGGGATTCTACTGTACCATATTCAACCCATTTACGGTACCGCATGGTGCTCTAAACTTTGTCAGCCCACAATATTTACAGTCTCGGTGCATTTACAGAAAACCCCGTATCTAATGTCAATGCCTCTCTTTCACTGATACCAAGAAAACTGTGAAGAAGCCTCCATGGTGTAGTGGTTACGTTAGTTGCTTTGTAAACCAGGGATCTCAGGATCGATCCCGAGCTTCTCCAGACTTTTTGATGAGTCTTTAAACCGAGGTCCCATCTCCGTATGACCTTAGCTGTTGGTGGGACGTAAAAGCCCCCCCCCCCATCAGGGCTTGAAGAAATAGATGGGCTGCATGATGCTTCCACGCAAAGCTGAAACCGATCCACACATGAGTACTGGTAAAGCGCTTAGAGGATCTAAGCCTGCCCAGGCAAAGTGGTTCGAGTCGGACCGTCCATCCTAATAAACCCTATTGGTTTCATTGGATGAGAGGGCTTGAGATGTCATTTCATCTCAATGTTGGGTAAAAATCCCACAAAATTGGAAGCAGTGTCTCCAAAATTACCTATACAGTGTTGACTGGGACGTTAAACCTCAAAACAAACAAAACCAAGAAAACTGTTTGCAATCGGTTTCAATTTAAGTCCTCAACCCTTATCCTGCTGAATAAATTAATTTTGCCACTCATTTCTTCTGACTATCAGCCAGTCAAATTGCTTCATGTATGTATCTGTTCAAATTTTCCAAACTGAATGCCAAACAGTGCAGATCCTGATCAGATGGCTTCTAATAGGACGATAAGGATTAAACACCTTCTGGACCATGAAAATTTGTTTTAGACAGAGGTAGTTCGAGACATAGCGCCACTTCAAGGGGCATAATAGAGAGATATTTTTGATTTTCTTTAAACTGTAGGTGCAGACCTCTGTGGTATAGTGGATAAGAGCGCTGACTCTTAATCATCAGGCCTCTCACCGCTATGGGTTTGAGCCTGGCTTGGGTCACATGTGAGACGCCAAGTTCTGCATTGGGAGGTCAGGTGGTTTTTCTCCGGGTACTCGGTTTTTCGCCCACCTATGATTAAAAATCAGCTCGATATGAGTGAAATAATCTTGAAACCAAAACCAGAAATAAAAAATAGGTACGTTGTGTGTACTCATTAGAATCACCTTATTGAGGTGATTCTAATGAGTACACTGATTCTAATGAGTACCCTCAACATACATTTTCAAAATAAGAAAAGAAAATTCTCCCTGAATTATTTTCAAAATAGAAAAAGAAAATTCTCCCTGAATTATTTTAAATATGAGCCAGCGCATGACAAAACCTACAATAAGATGTGCGCCCGGCGAAGACTCAGATCTGCCTTCGCATCCGCGCAGTCTGATCAGAGTCTTTGTTCTGCCCTCTAAGGATAGCTAAGGCCCCAATGCTCCTTCATACAGCAAGATAAGTCTATGGCCAGACTACATGGATGCGCAGGCTGATATGATTCTTCACTGCTCGCACATGTAAAATTATGTAAATTGTAGGAAATGCCTTGCACTGGCTCATATATTAATTTCTACATTTACGGGAAATTTTTCCTATGGACTCAAGAACTAGTTTGAAACAGCAGTGGTAAATGAGCCATCGTTTTGTTTGTTTGATTTGAGGTTAACGTCCCCGTCAACACTGTAAAGGTCATTTTGGAGACGTTGCTTCCAATTTTGTGGGACTTTTACCCGACATTGAGATGAAATGACATCTCAAGCCCTATCGACCAATGAAACCAATAGGGTTTATTAGCATGGACCCGCCTCGCACCCCGGTTCCTTGACAGGCTTAGATCCTCTAAGCGGTTTACCAGTACTAGTGTGCGGGCCGGATTCAGCTCTGCGTGGAAGCATCATGCAGCCCATATATTTCTTCAAGCCCCTATGGGCAGGGGCTTAAATGAGCCATCGTTGTTCGAGTCATCGAAATTTCACGATGTTTTGTCTAAATTGGGATTCAGGTACTGTTATATGTCATGCTCTTCCAATGATTCTTTCTTGCTGATTTTCATACCAAAACGTTTTTAAAGAGTGTCTTTTCACCTTTCCTGCCTAATTTCTTTTATATTTCAAACCAGCTCCTTTGGTGAAGGTGTAAATTGCATGAAACAAAAAAGCACAAACAAAACTTTAAGCCCTTCTCCTGCTGAATCAGGATATGTTATGTTAGACCTTTGCAAACAATGTAGATCCTGATCAGATGGCTTCTGGAGAAGCCATCTGATCTGGAACTTCCCTGTTTGCCATTCAGTTGGTGATTTTTAGGAATAAACTACATGTAATTTGATTGGTTATAAGTCAAAAATGGGTGTGGTGAAATTACTTTATTCAGCAGAACAAGGGTTAATGTTGCCCATTCTTGTTCTGGCACTCATAAAAATGTAACTGACACCGTGGTTTTGTTTCGTTTGGCAGATAATCGAGATTGTCCCAAGTCCGAAAATCATTAAACTGGAAGAGGCCATGCCTGAAGGTCGAGAAGAAACTACATTTGTATAAATAACAGCATCTAAGAAACATTGGAAACGGACGCTTGTACATAAGTTAATGTTTGAGTTCAACTTGTCCAGAAAGGTGCTTGAATCTCAGTGAAGAGCAAACATAATTAAGTGTAAATATGTTCAGGTAGACCAAACCTACCTCCATTTGGAGATTCAGAAAGACAAGACTGTGTCAAGAACTGTGTTTCTAAGACTGGTTCTCCGATTTATTTTCAGAATCTGGATGATTATCCGCTTGATAACGAACAAATGCAGCGTCAAATTCAGCTTGATAATGAAGCTATTCAGCGTCTGTTTCTGAGTCAGGTGGCGCAACAGGCTGCAACCTCACCTCCAGGCAATCAAAATCAGGGTCAAGGTGTAAAAATGTCATCTGGTGCCCTGTCACCACTTGGACAGGCCATGTTACAAATTCACTCCCCAGCAATGTCTGCCAGTGGGACAGAAGCAGACAGCGGTGAAGATGGTGCTAGTGAACTGTCTAGGGAAGAGAACAGAGTTAATCATTTGTCAGAAATATCACCTAGTAAAGAAAGTGATGAGGTATTTGCGGAGAAAAACTCTCCCAGTGAGAATAGTGTCATATCACCAACATCCATACAAAAACGAGTTTCACCTGTAGCCACAGTCCAGACTGGGTCAGTTCATGTAGAGAATGCTAAGCATGTCAACAACATGATGAATATACATGCTATCAATGCTAAGTTAATGGCCAACATTAACGGGACTGGTTCTGTGGATGTTAATAAACAGAGAGAAAATGGTATAAATACTGGGCAGAAAGTTTCCAAGGGCTCTTCTCCCACTGGTGTTAAATCTCCTTCTGTTGTGGCAAGTGAAATGATAATCCCTCGGCCACCAATGCAGAGTAGTCCAGTAATATCAGCTGGTTCCCCTCATAGCAGCAGTGGTACACATGAAAGACGGAGGATTAAGAAGGAACCAAGAGATCCACCAAAACCACCACATCCAGCATTTAATGTACCACCAAGTACAATAGATAAATTAAATGGTTTTTACTACAACTATAGTCTGCCTGATAGAGGGCTAGGATCTTCATTGAGCCCCATCACTGTGCCTGTGTCAGTTTCCCCGCCAGCAGTACGACATCAGCGTTCACCACCAGTCACACACAGATCACCACCAGCCACACACAGATCCCCACCAGTGACTCATCAGCGCCATCCATCTGCAAGTCCAGTTTTAGCAACACAGGCAGCACCTATGCTAGGCAGCATGATGGGTTCAGGATGGCCAGTGCGGGGAAACAGCCCATCAGGAGACAGCCGTAGCTCTGGTTCCCCTCTTGATCTTTCGGGTCCTAAAGAGCATATGGTTAAGATCAAAACAGAAATGTTTCCACGGGAAGTTCCAATTAAGCCAAAACAACCAAGTATTCAATTAAGGCCCAGTCCAACATTGGGTCAGCCGGTACACTCGCCAGTCCAGGTTCCAAGAATGTCGGTACCGGTTCCCAGCACACAAATACAAATGCCAAAAGTGCTGAAAACACCTGTACAAGTGCCTAGTTTTCAACGATCAGAAAATGATGCACAAAAGGAGCATGTTGAAGACAAGAGGCCAGCACCATCACCGCCACAGAGTAAAATTCCATACATAAGAGAGACTTTGTACTTATTTGGTGATAGGGACTTGGAAATAATTTCTGTTGGGAAAAACAAATGGATAGTTCGGAATGAAACAGAATTGTGTAATCTTGTGAAGGAACATGTGGGAGGTGCTGTAGTGAATGGAACAGATAATGAAAATACGAGAAAAGCTGACAATTGTTCCAGCTGCCTACAGCAGGTAGAAGATAAAAGCAAGACTGCAGAAACAGTGATGGAAAGTTTAACTGCAGATGCGGCAAAGCGTCAAAATGATGCACAAGACACTAGTCCTCAAAGGACAAAAGTGACAAAACTAACGAATGGTGACATTCATTCAGAGGAGAATTCTCCTCGGGCAGAACAACTAAATATTCAGGAGATGGATAATTCTAGCGTTCAGACATCGAGTCTGTCCTTAACTATTCCATCTCAGTCCATGGAAATAGCCCATTCAGTGGCAGCTATAATCAGTGACACGCAAAGTGGCTCCCTGGAGAACAGTACGTGTCCAGTCCTTACAAACATGTTGAATGTTAAACCAGTACAGTAGCCAGTGAAAAATGAACCAGCCAGTTCGAAAAAGGTGTTTCTAATATAGGTGGTCAGCAAGGTTTTAGGCAAGCCTTTACAGACATACAGTTTAGCCAGAAGCTTCACTGTGCATACTTTCAAATTTGTAATACAGACTAGGGCTGTGTCTGCATGATCAATCTTGTAAAATTCGACACTGTCAAATTTTACAAGATTGATCATATAGACACAGCCCAAGTCTAGCCAGAAGCTTCACTAAGCCTACATTCAGATGTGTTATATAGGCTTGAGCTTTGTCTGCACGATCAATCTTGTGTCGAATTTGACAAGATTGATCATGTAGACACAGCCCATGTCTAGCCAGAAGCTTCACTATGCCTACTTTAAAAATTGTAATACAATTGTAATTGTAATTTGGATGTGTCTGCATGATCGTTCTTGTAAAATTCGACACTCGAATTTGACAAGATTGATCATGTAGACACAGCTCAAGTCTAACCAGAAGCTTCACTACTCCTACTTTCAAGTATATAATAGGCTTGGGCTGTGTCTGCATGATAGATCTTGTCAAATTCGACAGTGTCGAATTTGACAAGATCAGTCATGAAGACAGGTTGATCAACAGCTATTTTTGTCAAATTCAGAATGGAAACATTGAATTTGAAAGTTTGATATAGAAGTCGCAGATAAGATTGACTAGGCGGGGTTATCGTTTGTACCTGCCTTAGGAATATCCCATTAACAAAAAGGTAAACCAAGTCACCCGACTGGGTGAATTCACTTGTAATACAAGCATAGCTGTTGTGTATAAGAACATTTCGTCCGCTTGTAGAAAGCGTGCGAAAGGCACTCCACCGAATCTTCTGGTGGACTCAGCGAATTTGACATATATTGACAACACCTGAATAGCTCTGCCTAGTCAGTCTTATCTGCGACTACTATTCATGTAGAAATCTTAATTGAATTTTGTGGTACTTGTCATTAACTCCCGCTACCATAGGTCTGAATGCTGGCTCAGACTTGCCAGGCTGTTGCTGCTTGCCTTTGAATAGAGTGCGCTATTTAACCTTTATGATGTCAATAATAATAATTGTCGTCTGCTTTGTTGTCTGCTTTGTTACTTTGAAAATGTCATTGTTGCAAACAGTGTGGACCTAGATCAGATAGCACACTGTTTACCTGTATGCAAAAGTGTTCTAAAATATTTGCAAGAAGATACAGCAGATGACATAAGCAGATGACATTTTAAGATGCAGTTCTTCTTGGCATGTACTGATTTTAAGAAAGTGATTTCAATGGATATTTAACCTTTAAAGCACAAAGGACAATTCTAAAGCAGACAACAATATTTTTTCACAGAAAATAAGTCTTTGATACATCATGTGAATCGATTCACATGGAATGTCATACCTTATTTTCTCGGAATCTTCACATCACGTGAATCATCTGCCCAGCAGACAATTCACACTGAATGGCGAGCCTTATTTTCTTAGAAAAACAAATAATGAAAAAAAAACAAAAAAACTTTGAAAATGTTGTCTGCTGGTTCTGATTGGTGCTTTAAGGGTTGAATAATCCATCATCTTGTCATGATTAAATATCATTTTCCATGAAAAGTGATGCAATCATACAATCTGATATTGCTAAGGATCCATGCTAATTAAAAAGACTTACAGAGAAGACATTTTCAGTTATGGTATAAGGGAGATAATTCAAAATAGTGTAACAAAAATACTGTTCTTAGCACAGGATATCAGGGCCCAGTTGTTTAACTCTTATCCTGCCGAATAAATTCATTTAGCTGCACCCATTTCTGACTATCTACCATTCAAATTACTTGAAATAATGTATTCATTGAAATCTGCAAATTGAATGACAGACAGTTTAGATCTCATCAGATGGCTTCTGATCAGGAACTACACTGTACGCAAAAGCAGAGGTTGTCGTGCTCAACAGGATAAGGGGTGAAACCTCGTTTACTTAACAAACTCATAAGTGGCTAAAATGTTAACCCTTAAGATGCCGAGAAAAACTACATCTGAAAATGGCATCTGCTATTAAATGTCGTCTGCTGAATTGTTTTGCAAACTTTTAAAAAATATTTTTTCATACTGGCAAACTCTGTGGACATAGATCAGACTGCTCCTAGATCGGTCCACACTGTTTGCAAAAATGACTTCTAAAGTAAGCGGCAGACGCCAATTGTCGTGATTGGCATATCTATACATTTTTGGGATCCATCTTGTAGATCTTGTTATATCCAAACTGTGTTATAACAAACAGTGTTATAATGAGGTTGTGGTGTAGCAGACAATAAAGTACGTATTCTTAACCCGTAAGATGCCAATCACTACATTTGTCGTCTGCTGGTTACTAAGTCATTTTTGCAAACAGTGTGGACCCAAATCAGACTGCTCCTTTAGGAGCAGTCTGATTTGGGTCCAGACTGTTTGCCTGTATGCCAAAAAAATAAAAAATAAAAAGTTTGCAAAAAATTTATCTGACTACATATGCAGACGACATTTTCAGTTGTAGTTTTTCTCGGTATCTTAAGGGTTAATCCGTCTGAATAAATTAATTTTACAACACATATTTTAGACTATCAGCCAATCAAATTACTTAATATAAAGTATTCATCAAAATTTGCCAACTGAATGGTAAACAGTACAGATCCTGATCAGAAGCCATCTAATCTGGATCTAAACTGTTTGCAAAGGTAGGTGTTGTCATCTTAATTGGATAAGGGTTAACCCTTGTCCTGCTGAATATTTCAATTTGTCACACCCACTACTGATTATCAACCAATCAGATTACTTGATGCAATTTATTGCAACAAACTCATAAACTGAATGACAAACAATGAAGATCCTGATCAGATGGCTTCTGAAGAAGCCATCTGATCTGGATCTGCATTGTTTGAAAGATAAGACTTATCCGGGCTCAGCAGGACAAGGGTTAAAATCTGCAAACTGAATGACAGACAGTATAGATCCTGAGCAGATGGCTTCTTCACCATCTGATCTGGATCTACATTGTTTACAAGGGTACAACAGAGATCAAAAACAATTCGGGCCCTGACCACTTCAAATGAAACCGCTGTAAGGGGAAGGCAGATTGGTGTCTGCAATGATTGTTAAAACCCATTCAAGCTTGTAGACCATAACAGCGGCCCCCGCCCATCAGGGCTTGAAGAAATAGGCGGGCTGCATGATGCTTCCATGCAGAGCTGAAACCGATTGCACACAAGTACTGGTAAACTGCTTAAAGGATTTAAGCCTGCCAGGCAAAGCGGTGCGAGTTGGACTGTACATGCTTATGAACCTTATTGGTTTCATTTGGCGACAGGGCTTGAGATGTGCTTTCATCTCAATGTCGGGTAAAAGTCCCACAAAATTAGAAGCAACATGAGCTGTACAGTGTTGATGGGGACATTAAACCTCAAATCAAACGAACAAAAGACCATAACAGGTACTTATCCAAATGGTGTAGATCCTGGTGAGACGGCTCATAATGAGCCGTCTCAACAGGACCTACACTATTTGCCATTCTGTTGATGTTTCTAAGTAAAACTTCTGTTCGCCACAGTAGATGTGCCCAAATACAAGGATGGAAAAGCCCACATTAAAAATGCAGGGAGGCAACAGTTAAGCCAATTCTGTCTGTGTATTCAGAGAAATTGTGGTACATGAATGACTTATGAATGTTGTGAAAAAAATTATCAGCATTATTAGATATTTTATTCAGGTTTTAATATGATAATTTAATTATTAGATTTTGTTATTGAATGTGTAAATTTAGCATATTGCCTTGCTTTCATCAGTAAGATAAAAATGCAAATTATGTTTACTTGAAATAAGTCATACATATTTTTTTATGCCCCTGGAATCTAAATTCGGAGGGCATATAGTTTTTGGTCTGTCTGTCTGTTTGTCCGTTTGTCCATTTGTCCGTTTGTCTGTCTACAAAAACCTTAACATTGGGCATAACTTTTGAATGGTAATAGATAGAGCTTTCATATTTCACATGTGTATACCTTATCACAAGACCTTTCCAGTGGTACCATAATTTTTGATCTTGTGACCTTGACATTGACCTTTGACCTACTTTTTTTCAAAATCTTTAAAAACATATTGGCCATAACTTTCGATTGGTTAATGATAAGGCTTTCATATTTCACATGTGCATTCCTTGTCACAAGACCTTTCTTGTGGTACCATAATTTTTGTCCTTGTGACCTTGACCTTGATGTTTGACCTACTTTTTAAAACTTTAACATAGTTCATAACTTTCAATTGGTAAGTGATAGGGCTTTCATATTTCACATGTGCATTCTTTTTCACAAGACCTTTCCAGTGGTACCATAAATTTTAACCTCGTGACCTTGACATTTGACCTACTTTTAAAAAACTTTAACATTGGCCATAACTTTCGATCGGTAAGTGATAGGGCTTTCATATTTCACGTGTGCATTCTATGTCACAAGACCTTTCCAACAATCCCATAATTTTTTACCTTGTGACCTTGACCTACTTTTTTAAGACTTGAACATTGGCCATACCTTTCTATTGCTTAGTGATACTGCTTTCCTATTTAACATGCGCTGTCGGGGGGCATCAGTGTTTCCCAAACACATCTTGTTTTTTTTTGCTTTCTTAAGCTTTTTTCAGTAACAGATATCTTTCATAGTTATTGTATTATCTATTATATGTTGAGTCTGTGGTGAAAATTTTTAAATACTGGTTTAAAGCTATCTTCACATGTTTTTATGGATGAATGTTTAACGTACTTGTTACGAACCTGTCGATAATTCTTTTAACTGTCGGAAAAACTAAAAGTATCATGGGACAGTTTCGCAATTGGATGTGGATGTTTTTCAAGCTACTTTTAGAGCATGCCTCGAAAATGGTGTAATTTTCTATTTAGATATGATATACAGTCCGCCCTCTTTATACTAACATTCAATATAATGGCGAAACTTGCTCTAATGATGACGTTAACCCTTAAGATGCAGAGAAAACCATCTGAAAATGTTGTCTGCTTATGTCGTCTGCTGAATTTTTTTGGAAACTTTTTAAAAATATTTTTGCAGGAGCAGTCTGATCTGGGTCGACACTGTTTGCCAAAAAAATTACTTCTAAGGTAATCGGCAGACGGCAAAGCAGATGACAATAGTTGTGATCTGCATTTTAGGGGTTAATTCTTTATTATGACGGTCAATATTTTGGGAACAAATAGTGCCGTCATACAAGAGGGTCCTCTGTATTAATTTTGTCTGTGGTAGATTTTTCTGCGATATAGAAAAATGTCCGCTCCAGAGGCTGGTCAACAGAATGATGAAGGTCATGGTGTCCAAGCTCTTCTCGTTAATTTTTTTTTCAAGGAGCATCAGGTTAAACAGTCGTTGTATGAACCCCCTTCTAAACCCCACCTTATGTAGAGAAAAGTGGGGTTTACAGAGGTATTTATTACTTACCTTATTTTTTTTCAAAAATGTAGATTGTTGGTACTCGTTAGAACCGCCTCATTGAGGCAGTTCTACCGAGTACCAACAATCTATATTTGGACTAGAAATGAGAAAAAAAAATGGAACATTTTCATCTGAAAAATACAAGTTCTAGAGATATGAAAGATGCATTTTAGCGCAGGGGTATGTTATCGTAATGATTAGCTAAATGTTAGGAGTATGTTATTGTAATGATTAACTAAATGTTAGGAGTCTGGTTTTTCTTTGGTTTCATTACGAAAACATGCCTTTACAAATGCATTGTAAACATTATGGCCAAAAAAAAAAAAGAAAAAAAAAAGAAAGAAAAATTTTAAGATGTAAACTTGTGATATTTTTCTTAATTCTGCTCAAAATATAGATTGTGGGTACACTTTAGAACTGCCATATGTATTTAGGGGCTTGAAGAAATATATGGGCTGCACAATGCTGCCATGCAGAGCTGAATCCGGCCCGCACACTAGTACTGGTAAACCGCTTAGAGGATCTAAGCCTGCCCAGGAACCGCGGTGTGAGGCGGACCGTCCATGCTAATAAACCCTATTGGTTTCATTGGGCGACAGGGCTTAAGATGTCATTTCGTCTCAATGTCGGGTAAAAGTCCCACAAAATTGGAAGCAACGTCTCCAAAATGACCTTTACAATGTTGACTGGGACGTTAAACCTCAAATCGAACAAACAAAACTATATGTATTTAACATGTTTGTATGTTGTATTATTTTGTGAACTTATTGAATAAAATATGTTTAAATCAAGCGTGCCCAGGAATATTGGTAGGAGTCAGACCCCTCCTTAAACCCTGGTGGTTTCGTCAGATGATAGGGCTTGAGATATCATTTCATCTCAGTGTTGGTTAAAGTCCCACAAAATCAGAAGCAACTTCTCCAAAATGACCTAAATTGTGTTGATGGGGGACATAAAACCTCAACACAGACAAACAAACAAAGCATCTAGGGATATGTACCTGAATTCAGATGGAAGATTCCATCTGGTTCAAAATGGGTCAATAAGTTGGAAAAAGAAATAAAAAAAAAAGAAAAAACATATGTGAAAGGCAAAGTCACATGAAATGACAAGCTCATCAATGAAGTAAGGTCATGGTAATTTTCATGTACGAGGTCATCATAAGTGATTTAATGTGACTGGGATTTTTTTCATTACGATAACTTACTCGTGCGACATAGTGCATTTTTCAAATCTCCAAAATGGCTACTTTTCTGATGAAAATCCATGATATTTTTCTTATAAATGCTGATAACATAGGTTGTGGGTGCTCATTAGAACCGCCTCATTGAGGCGGTTCTAACGAGTACCCACAAACTATGTCTTGAAGCAGAAATGAGAAAAATAATGTATACCCCCATAAACCCCAGTTTTCTCTGTATAAAGTGGGGTTTAGATGTTTTGTTTCTATTGCATGTAGATACGTTTTGTTGGTTTCATTTTTATGTAGTAGCAGTTTGTGATATTTTGTTGTTGATTCATAAGTTTCATTTGTTTTCTTGAATTTTGATTTTATTATCACATCAGCCATAAATATTTATTCATCTTAAATCATGCTGACAAATAATAAAGCACCCAGCTGGCCCATGTGGTTCAGTATGATGTATGTCTGCCTGGTGATCAGAGGGTTCACACAGATGTACAGTATTTTTCATGCTTGTGTGCTTAGACATAGTGTGGGCGCTTGTTAGAAACAATACCCACAATCTGTGGTTTGGTAGAAATAAGAAAAAATATTAACCCATATCCTGCTGAATAAATGAATTTGCCACACCCATATCTGACTATCATAGAATCATCCAATCAAATTTTTCAATGCAATGTATTTGTCCAGTTCACAAACGAACCACAGTGTCATCTGATCAGGATCTATACTGTTTGCAGAGGCAGGGGTTACTATGTTGAGCAGGACAATTGTTAAATGCAGAAAATATAGATAATACATGTGATTCTACTTGCTTAGATGCTATGATTGCACAGACATGGATCTTGCTTATTGCTGTTAAGGCTTTCCTTTGATACCCAGTGAAGATATGTGTCCAGCTGGCTGACTTGTATCCCTTCCAGGCCCTGCAGCATTCTGTCATGGAGATAAATTATGAAATATTTTCTGTTGTTTTTTTTTTCTCCTTTTCACTGCTTTGAGTCTTGCTCGGGTCACATGTGAAAGTGGAAGGTGGTGTCTTTTTCTCTGGGTACTTCAGTTTTTGCCAACTTTTATTAACTTTCAGAAATAATCTTGAAAGAGCCAAAAGAAAAAGAAAAGCGACATAAATAAAGTAGAGCTACTCTCAGGGGACAAAGGGGTTGACATTTTTTTTAAATGCTTTATTTTCAGTTTTTATCCCCATTGATTTAACCCATTGCATGCGGGGAAACCCTAGCAAACAGTGTAGGCCCAGATCAGACGCCGCAAAATGCGGCGTCTGATCCGGGCCTGCACTATTTGCCAACAGAATTTTCCATCAAAATAGAATAAAGACAAAAAAAAATAGGCCTGCCACCCCTTATATGACAAATGGACTTGTCCAGCATATAGCAATGGAAGAGCCCACTAGTATACAATGGGTTATACTATGGGATGCTTTCCTGTAGTTCTCAATTCAGTTTAAAATAGAACGCAAACTATCAAGCCATTGTATTTATGTCATTCTTCAGGTTTCATGTGTGCACATTTCACTAGATTCTTATTCTCTTGTTTGTATTTCAGTTTTTTTTTCACAGATTTTTAATGAACAGATTTTTATGAACATTGTGAATATAGAAATAACTGATGTTGTGTAACTTCAGAAGAAAATGTACAGAACTTGTAAATGTTACTGGCAATTTTAATAAAAAAATGCATACCAATAGACAGTATATTAAGGGGAATTGGTACACCTTCAGGGGAGGCAACTCCTTCAAAAATATTTTTTTCTCCCATGTCAATAGGGGTCAACTCTTAAAGGAAAGAATTTGCTCCTGATAATAAAATTCTTTCCTTTAAGAGTAGACACTCTTTTTCAATAAGACCAAGCCTATAGAAAAGTGAACAGGTAGTGCCGAAAGTTGTCTCCCTTTGATAAATGGCGGAAAAATGTGCCATGTGTTCCCATTCCCATTAAATGATCAGTTTCAATGATATGATAGGTAAAAACAGTGTCTATTACAAAAACTGGGCCCATTATACATTGCTCATTACGGCCACTCCCATGGGGGCTTGAAGAAATAAATGGGCTGCATGATGCTTCCACCCAGAGCTGAATCCGACCGCACACGAGTACTGGTATACTGCTTAGAGGTCTACGTCTGCCCAGGCAAAGTGGTGCGAGTCGGACTGCCCATGCTTATAAACCCTATTGGATTCATTGAGCGACAGGGCTTGAGATGTCATGTCCTCTCAATGTTGGGTAAAAGTCCCACAAAATTGGAAGCAACAACTCCAAAATGACCTATACAGTGGTGTCTGGGACGTTAAACCTCAAATCAAAACAAACAAAACCCCTGCTCATTAGCCGGTCTCCATAGCTCAGTCTGATGCACGTGAGACTGGTGATCAGGAGGATGTGAGTGCTATACCTGCAGGGGTCAGCACTATTGATCATGAAATCTTTTCTGTGATCATTCTCTCCCTTCCACTGATTCAAGAAGGGCAGTTGTCAGGTTCTAGCGAAAGAATGTGTACTGTACCGATTAACCACTTACATACACGTATAAGCCTGCCCAGGAAAAGTGAGGATAGGTAAACTGACTGGCTAAAAAATGACATAAATAGTGTTGACTGGGTCATTTAACAACAAAAAAAAACTTGCTCATTAGGTCTTAATATAACTGTTATAGCAAGTACAAATCTGATATTCTGGTATTTTTGCTGAAAAAAATGTGAGTAGGGTTTTCCATTGCAAAAGCTACAAGGCAAAAGCTACTCACATTTTTTCAGCGAAAATATGAGCATACCGGTAATTGCTAGATCAAAAGACCAATTTTAACAATACATTAAGTAACATTAGTTTTAAACTAATGGACCCAAGTGTTATACATAATATGAAATTTGTATTTTATACTGGAGTAACCTCCCATGACAGTGATTTCATTTGCCTTATTTGATTGGTTCTGTACATTTTCTTTATTTTGGCTACGAAACAAGCTTCTGCATTTAATTCCGTTGATAATTCATGGTGTTTGTATGTAGTTATGTGAGTCGTTGACAATCAAATAAAACAGAATCAAGAAAAACATGTCTCCTTTAGTCTGTTTTTTTTTTTACTATAAAATCCTAAAAATTCCATCACCTTGAAGACTTGCTGTAATTTTCCCCAAATTTTAACAAATTTGTTTCATGATCCAGCAAGGTGTCCAAAAGTTGCAGATGACATGGCAAACAGTGTAGACCCAGATCAGACTGCTCCTAAAGGAGCAGTCTGATCTGGGTCTGCACTGTTAAGGCTTATCTGTCCCAATACTGAGGCTCATTATGGTATTATAAATCCCGCTTAGTGAAGTAACAGCAGTATGAGCACTGTCTCTTAACCATTATATCTCTCAACGCTGTGCGAGAAGCCTGCCTCCGTGATGTAGTGGTTATGCTACTCGCCTTGTAAACCAGGGGTCGCAGGATCGATCCCGGGCTTCTCCAGACTTTTGGCTGAGTCTTTAAACCGAGGTCCTGTCTTCATATGACCTAAGCTGTTGGCGAGACGTAAAACTCGTAAAACACTCACTCACTCAACGCTGTGCGCTCGAGCCTTTTCCAGTCAAATTTGTGATGGGAAGGTCAGATGGCTTTCTCTGGGTACTCCAGTTTTCGCCTACCTGATTAAGGATCAGCTCCAGATAAGGGAATAATCTTTGATAGTTCCGTAAAACGACAAGAAACTAAGTAGCACTTAGTCTATTGCAGCAGTGCACAATCTCTGCTAAGCTTGTGTATGCACAGGCTGATCAGATTCCTACTGGGTTAGCAACATTCTTTCTTGGCAATTAATCATGAAATATTTCCTAGGAGCATTATCTGCCTTAATTCCACTGATTTGAGAAGGGCAGTTGTCAGATTTTGTCAAGAGTGCAGACTGTACCGGTAAACTGTTTATTTGTAAGCCGCTTGGGGGGGAAAAGGATAGTTGGGTAAACTGACCAGCTAGACATGATCTAAATGGTATTGACTGGGCAGTTTAGTCATCTGAAATGTCCACACTTGTGACAAACCTTATACAGTGTATCCAGGAAGCTGGCTAATGAGAACTTGCGAGTCATGTCAGGAGACAGAGCCAAACTCTGGCTGATCAGAGCACTGAGAAAGCAATGATCAGCCTGTTTTTATGCTCCCCGAAGGGGGAGCCATATAGTCGCCGCTTTGTCCGTCCGTCCGTCCGTCACGCTCTATATCTCTAAAAGTATTAAAGATATTTAAGTGAAACTTGATATACTGATAGAGGGCGATGAGGGGAATCGTAAAATACAAGAACCATAACCCTGTCACCAGTATTTATGGAGTTACTTCCCTTCTTAACTATTTCAATGAAAAGATTGTCCGGAGCATATCTCTGAAAGTATAGAAGGGATTTAAGTGAAACTTGATACATTGATAGATGGCCATCAGAGGAAGTTCAGAATGCAAGAACTGTAACTCTATCACAAGTAATTACAGAGTTATTTCCCTTTTTAGTTTTTGCTATATTAAGCTTGTCCGGAGCATATCTCTAAAAGTTTTAAAGGTAATTTAGTGAAACTTGATACACTGATAGGGGGCTATGAGAGAAATCGCAGAATGCAAGAAGCATAACCCTACCAACAGTATTTACGGAGTTACTTCCCTTCTTAATTGGGGCCCCACACAGTATTTTGGGTGCCCTATAGTAATCTCCTTGTCACTCAGTTTCAAATCTAAACCAAAACATTTAACCGGTTATAACTTCAAAAGTATTATCCCTACTCCCATGAAACTTCACACTCATACTAACAATCACAAGACCTACATTCTGACAAACCATATTGCTTTTGTCCGTGTGTTTGTTACGCCTTAACCGAAAAACTTAACCTCGGTCATAACTTCAAAGTATTTGCCCTACTCTCATGAAACTGCACACACTTACTATCACGAGACCTACATTCTGACAAAGGGCCCATAACCATATTGCTTTTCGGTGTGTTTGTCAGGTCATAACCAAACAACTTAAACTCGGTCAAAATTTTTAAAGTATTTATCCTACTCTCATGAAACTTCACACACATACTTACCATCACAAAACCTACATTCTGACAAAGGGCCATAATTATGTTGCTTATTTTCACTGAATTATCTCCCCTTTTTCAAAAAATATATCCTGTTGTTTCATAACCATGGGTAATAGGGCTTTCATATTTCACATATGTATTCCTTGTGACATTCTTCATTGAAAATCACTTACTACATAGGGAACACAAAACTGAGTTTCTTTGTCTTATGGTTTAAGATTTACATGCCCTTGCACGGAAGGGGCCTTACATTTCTCCTTATTTTTGCAGTCATTGTTGAAAATCACTAACTAGGGAATTCTTAGACTTTAGGTTAAACCCATTTGGTACCGGAAACCCCAAAAGGGGTAAGTGGCAAACAGTGCAGGCCCAGATCAGACGCCACGAAACTCGTGTTTGTCACGCCTTAACCTGGCCCTACTCTTCACACACATACCATCACAAGACCTACATTTTGACAGAGGAGAATAACTTGTGCGTTTGTCACACCTAAACCAAAAACCTTAACCTCGGTGTATTTTGTCTACTCTCATGAAACATAACACACATAATTACCATCACAAGACCTACATCCTGACAAATTGCATTTGGGTGTGTGTTTGTCGGGCCATACAAAAACAACTTAAACTCCGGTCAAAATTTTAAAAGTATTTGCCCTACGCTCATGAAACTTCACACACATACTTACATTACAAAAACCTACAATCGGACAAAGGGCCATTACTATATTGCTTATTTTCACTAATCATCTCCCCTTTTTCAAAAAAATATCTCCTGTTATTTCATAACCATGGGTGATAGGGCTTTCATGTTTCACATGTGTATTCCTTGTGGCATTTTCCATTGAAAATCACTTACTAGGGAACACAAAATTGAGTTTCTTAGCCGTATGGTTTAAGATTTACAGGTCCTTGCAGGGAAGGGGCCTTACATTTCTCAGTTTTTTTTTTGCATTCTTTGTTGAAAATCACTACCTAGTTTCTTTATTTGTACTCCAAACATCCGCTGAGGGTACTCATTAGAACCCCCTCATCCAGACGGTTCTAACGAGTACCCATAACCTTTGTTTTCAAACAAATCTTATCAAACTTCAAAGTGTATAGGATCATTTCACTAAAATAACCCTCCTACTACTGCGCATCTTCGGGGAGCATCCCTCGGTTTCACCGATGCTCTTGTTTTTATTATTTTGGTTTTAAGATTATTTCACTCATATTGAGCCGGTCGTTAATCAGAGGTGGGCGAAAACCGGAGTACCCAGAGAAAAACCACCTGACCATCCGTTGCAGAACTTGGCATCTCACATATGACCCGAGCGAGGCTCGAACCCACAACGGTGAGGGACCTAGTGATTAAGAGTCAGCGCTCTTATCCACTAGGCCACGGAGGCCCGTCGATCAGCCTGTTTGTTAGAGTTTGGCTCAGTCTCATAAGTTAGCAAGAAGTATTCATACTTGTGGCAAATCTCATGAAGTATATATCGGGCAGTCTTATAAGAATCTGATATGGGGTTCTGTTGTAGATGAGCGTTTCCAACCCGAGGGTTGGAAACGCCCATGTACAACAGAACCCCATATTGGCTTCTTTTTCTTGAACAACACCTCCGGTTAGTTTTGAAAGCTCGCACATGTATATTGTTCACAAAATAAAAGTGGTGCGGAAGTAGTTCCGGCAGTTGAATAGAATTGAAGCGCATTTATGTTAGTTGCCTGGGTCGGAACACCAGGGTCAGAACATAAATTTCTATCCCAGGGTAAAATCACGGATTTCCTTGTCTGGTGTGCTAGAAAACATGATTCACATGTGACAAACCTTATGAAGTGTATTCCAGATATGGAAGGTGTTGTGAGGAAAGCTTTTGTATGGCATTCGCGATCAACAAAGGTGCAGGTCAGCCTGCATGTCCTTAAAGTCTGATCAGTATCTAACCATTCACTGCTTGGTCTTGCTGGTATTCTGAGTTACCTAGAGACAGGGAGCTCATATTTTGGAAGGCAGTCGACTAGTGACAAACCTTATGAAGCAAACTTAAAATCATATGAAGTGGCTAATGTGAAATGTTCACACTAGCGACAAACCATTTGAAATGTCAAAGTTCAATTTTTTTGTAGAGTGTATATGTTCACACTTGTGACAAACCTTGTGAAATGTATACAAATGGACAACTAATGAGTTTGTTTTTAACGGGAAACTTAAAATATCTTCTTCTCTGAAACTGCAAGGCCCAGGTCTTTTATATTTGGTATGGAGCTTCATCCAGTGGACCTCTATCAAGATTGTTCAAATTATAGCCTTGGGGCCAAAAATGGTCCTGCCACAGGGCCAACATGTTTAACATATGCTTATATAGGGGAAACCTTTGAAACCACAAGGTCCAGCTCTTTGATATTTGGTATGAAGCTTCGTCTGGTGGACCTCTATCAAGATTGTTCAAATTATAGCCTTGGAGCCAGAAATGGCCCCGCCCTGTGGCCCACATGTTTTACAAAAGCTTATATAGGGAAAACCGTAAAATCTTCTTGTCTAAAACCAGAAGGCCCAGGTCTTTGATATTTGATATGAAGCTTCATCTCGGGACCTCTTCCAAGATTGTTCAAATTATAATCTTGGGGCCAAAAATGACCGTGCCCAGGGGCCCACATATTATACATAGACTTATATAGGGAAAACCTTTAAAAATCTTTTTGTCTGAAACCACAAGGCCCACTTTGATATTTTGTATAAAGCTTCATCTAGTGGACCTCTACCAAGATGTGAGCATTGTGACATCAGGTATAACTAAGGTTCTGTTACGTTCAATTTGGTGTCAGTAAACAGCAACAGTGTGTAAACGATATTCTTGTTTCAATTTTAGCTCTTGTGTTAGATTGGAAAGAAATGGGTGGGGTTTAAATATAAGCCATATATGTATATTATATCAAATTATGATAAATACTGTGTCACTTCTTACTAGGATAGTATACATGAAGCCCATTGGTGTTTAAGGGGGTTCATTAATTTAGTATGCAACCCAATGTTATTTTGGCAATTAAGGTGATTTCTGACATTCAATGAAATATGAACAGCATCAGGTCTCTAGTAAAGTATGTGAACCCTGAAGGGGTTCATGCCTTCAGGGTTCATGAAAAATTTGCATGTGACATAGAAGATGTCCATACTTTAATGAAGGTAAAATAAATTACATTTGATGAAAAATTCTGGTTTGAGGACTAAAATTGAAACAAGAAAACAATTGCACACAGTTGTCCTATTGATGTTGATGCCATGAAGTCATCACTGTCAAATCATATTGAAAAGAACCATGGTTTGTTTTGACGTCACTTAATGATACTTTGACGTTACTTGAGTCAATGCATCTTCGGGAGCCAAGGCTACTAAGTCCACTACGTTCCTTACGCGTGCGTAAGGAACGTAGTGGACTTAGTGCCCTTGGCTCGCGAAGTGGAGTCAATGTTGTCATTGAAGTTAGTTTGAGTTTAACGGCTCATTCAGCACTATTTAGGATATATAGAGTCACTCAGTTCACCTACATGTGTAACTCTGCTAAGCAGGCTTATACATTAAGCAGTTAACCAGTGCAGTGCACTTTCTTTTGCCACAGACTGGCAACTGCTCTTCTTGAATCAGTGGAAGGGAGAGAATGACCATAGAAAGCATCTGTTTGAAAGAATGTTGCCAACCCATCGGATATTGAACCTGTGCCCTCCTGATCACCCGTCAGATGCGAATCTGAGCTACCGAAGTATAAACATCATTATGTCTCAATAGTTAACTATAGTTTTGTTTCTGTAAATGCAAATGTAAATATACACAGCTAAATCTGGCATGTACATACTCGAGAAAACCTTCCTGGCATACACCTGCTACGTGACGGGCCTCCGTGGCCTTAGTAGTGAGTAAGAGCGCTGACTCCTATTCATTGCAGTGGTTTAAGCCCTGTTCAGGTCACATTAAATTTTGACACGCAATGTTCTGCAGCGGAAGGTCAGATGGTTTTCTCCGGGTACTCCAGTTTTTGTTCACCTTTGGTTAACGATGGATTCGAAAGAAGTGAAATAATCTTAAAAGGGCTGTAAAACCGAAACCAAAATAAAAGCAACCTAACATGTACATACTGGAGAAAACCCTTAAAAGCACAATTGATTGTTCACACTGGAGACACACCTAATGAAAGTTATGTGACTTTTAATTTTGTTTGACTTGAGGTTTAACGTCCCCATCAACACTGTAAAGGTCATTTTGGAGACGTTGCTTCCAATTTTGTGGGACTTTTACCCAACATTGAGATGAAATGACATCTCAAGCCCTGTCGCCCAATGAAACCAATAGGGTTTATAAGCATGGACGGTCCGACTCGTGCGCACGGCTTTGCCTGGGCAGGCTTAGATCCTCTAAGCGGTTTACCAGTACTCGTGTGCGGGTTGGATTTAGCTCTGCGTGGAAGCATCATGCAGCCCATATATTTCTTCAAGCCCCGATGGGCGGGGGCCGGTTATGTGACTGTAAAATAAAATTATTTTTAAATGATTTTTAATGATTTATTTTAAATCTCAATCCATCTGTGTTTACAGCGATAGGAAATTGCATTTTGCCCCTCTGGGAACTGTTCTTTCCAAACTAACGATGTTAGTAAAAGCGTCATTAAAATTTGCTAAATTGGCCCACCTTTGATTGACAACAGACCCCCCCCCCCCCCACGAAAAAAAACAACAAAAAAAAAAAAAAAAAAAACATCATATAAAACTTGTCAGACACGCAACCGATTGCGTAACGGAGCCAAATGGAACTCTTGGAGTCCTATAAGGCCTCAATGAGGCGGTTCTAACGAACATATCTTTGGAAGTGTAATAATAATAATAATAATATCCAACGCTGCCTTTATTATTATTAATAATAATAATAAATATCCAACGCTGCCTTACAGTCAGCCGACATTTATTTTATCTTGCATTTAAAATGTAGAAAGAAAGAAAGAAGAAAAGGAAAGAAAGAAAGACTATGAGAGAAAGAAGAGAAAGGAAAATCCTTCATGAACTCAAAGGTTTAAGTAGCTTTGATCTCATTACTCACTCTCCTGCTCATACCAGGTAATAGCGGCATGTTCAAGTCCGTCTACTGCATTTATTCACACATTTAATCTCAGAGAAAACAACTCGTAAGCCTATCACAACATTTTATTACCGACAAAGGTGTTAATGTGTAAATTCGCGTTCTTTAAAACCACGAGAACATTTTTATTAATTTGGGATTTTGTATAAATTTAGTGCAACATCTAAGCTGCTACATTCCTGTTCTTTGCAACAAAAAGAAGCATCGTCAGAAATGAAGGCTACAAGGACCGTCGAACACAGATTGATCGAAGCCGAGTACCAGTTTCGTCGATCATGTGACCAGATCATACTCATCAACCAGACGCTCAGAAGTCTCAGTCATCGCTACAAAAAGGCAAAGGCAAGCAACATAAGATCATTCCGTTACCCACTGCGACTGAAGTTGGCTATTGTGGAGGGGGTACGCAACATGTACTTTGACTACGCCAAACTGAAAGCTGAAGAGACGCAACAGCTAAGAGCAGTGCTGAATGAGACGACCAACCATCTAGATAGCAATCAGCATGAGACTGAAGATGCCGTGAATTAAACTACGCCAAACTGAAAGCTGAAGAGACGCAACAACTAAGAGATTGCTGAATGAGACGACTAACCATCTAGATAGCAATCAGCATGAGACTGAAGAAGCCGAGAATTAAAAGTCAAGCGATATTAACAAAACTCAAAAGGCCCTTTTCAGGGCCATCATTTAATTTGACAAGAAAGCCTTATTATGTTATCACAAAAATGACACTTTTCAGTTTCTACATGATTATCCCCACGCTTTTCGAAGAAAAAGTGGGGAGATTGTAATTGTCTCCGTCGTCCGTCCGTCCGTCTTACCGGACAACTCCTCCCACACTTTTACAGCTAGAAACTTAAAACTTTGGGAACTGATAGGTCTTTGGTCTGAGGAGTGCATGACACTTTCGGAATTTTGATCCTACCCCTAGGGGCCAGGCCAGGGGGTGGGGTGCCCCGGGGGTAAAAAATCAAAGTTTTCAGAACCTTGTCGTGTGACATAACAAATCGAAAGGCATAATGAGTAGAATACATAACAATCAAAATTTGACCGCTAAGGTCAGGTTTCAGGTCACAAGAGGTCAAAAACTTGGATTTTCACCCCCATAACCCCCTTTTTAACGATTACCGGATAACTCCTCCTACACCGTTTCAGATAGAAACATGAAACTTTGTGAACTGATAGGTCTTTGGTCTGAGGAGTGCAGGACACTTTCGGAATTTTGATCCTACTCCTAGGGGCCAGACCAGGGGGTGGGGTGCCCCGGGGGTAAAAAATCAATTTTCAGAACCTGGTCGTGTGACATATCAAATCGAACGGCATAATGAGTAGAATACATAACAATCAAAATTTGACCCCTAGGGTCAGGTTTGAGGTCACCAGAGGTCAAAAACTTGGATTTTCACCCCCATAACCCCCTTTATAACGTTTACCAGATAACTCCTCCTACGCCGTTTCAGATAGAAACATGAAACTTTGGGAACTGATAGGTCTTTGGTCTGAGGAGTGCAAGACACTTTCGGAATTTTGATCCTACCCCTAGGGGTCAGGCCAGGGGGTGGGGTGCCCGTGGGGGGGGGGGGGGGGGCGGGGGGGGGGGGTGGGGGTAAAAAATCAAAGTTTTCAGAACCTGGTCGTGTGACATATCAAATCGAAGGGCATAATGAGTAGAATACATAACAATCAAAATTTGACCGCTGAGGTCAGGTTTCAGGTCACCAGAGGTCAAAAGCTTGGATTTTCACCCCCATAACCCCTTTTTTTAACGATTGCCGGATAACTCCTCCTACGCCGTACGACCACATACTAGTACTGGTATAGAAACATGAAACTTTGAGAACTGATAGGTCTTTGGTCTGAGGAGTGCATGACACTTTCGGAATTCTGATCTTAAGATTGGCTGGGAGTTGCAATTGAGAACTTATATAGTGGCGTATCTTTAAAAAAGTGTAGGGATATGCGATGGCGTGCCATCGACTGCGCGATTCTAGTTTATTATTATTATTATTTTCACAGCAGCCTGCAATCAATAATCATGAGATTTACAAGTCCGTCGGATGAACACCCAGAAAATCCCCACTTAGTATAGAACAAGTGGGATTTACAGAATTTATTAAAATTACAATCTTAATTATGATAAAAGGAATAATTGCTTTCCTTATTTTCGCAAAAAGCATTTGATATATTTTTGGTCTCGTTACAACCGCCTCAATCAGGCGGTTCTTCAATGAGGCGGTTCTAACGAGCACCTACAATTTATATGTGGACTAGATTTGTTCATACTGGAGACGCACCTAATGAAAGTAAACACTGTGTGTAGTTTAAAGATTTATTTTACATGTGTGTGTGAATTCGGGTTTAACGTCGCTTTCAACAATTTTTCAGTCATATCACGACGGTGTCTGGTTGCGACAGGGAGCTCAATGCTCACTTTTATAGTGCTGCCTCACTGAAGTATCATGTCCCAGACACATTACATGACACCACACCCAGTCACATTATCCTGACACTGGGTCGACCAGTCTTAGCTCTACCCCGTAAATCTGAGTGCCAAGCGAGGAGCAGCTAGTACCATTTTTAACGACTTTGGTATGTCGCGGCCCGGGATCGAACCCGTGACCTCCCGGTCCCCGGAGCGGACACCCTACCAACTGAGCTATCGGGGCCGGTAATTTTATTTTACATCTCAATCCTTCTGTTTGTAGTGACACACAAATTACATTTTGTCCCTCTGTGCTCAGTTTGTCCAAACTAACGGTGTCGTTAGTAAAGGCATCATTAAAATTTGTTTAATATGGCAAATTTATTATTTGTTTGTTGGAAAAAAATATGTGCAGCTATTGCCAGTTTGACCATTGATGAGCTCATTAAGCTAGCAATGCTTTGAACAAGTAGCCCTGGGCCCGAGATTATGAAGCATTTTTCATGCTCAAGCTCACTTGAACATTAAATTTTGAATGCTTGTAAATATGAAAATACAGTTAAAAACAGATATTTTTATGCTTAGATCAGCAATAAACAATATTTGTCATGCTCATAAATATTAAAATGCCAACAATTGTTGGCATTTTAATATTAATGTCAGGACAAATTCCATGCTCATGCTCAAGTGAGCTGAGCATTAAATAAGTTTTATAACCGCGGAGCCTTGTCTTGGTTTCTCTGGCAGTCTCAGTTTCAACTGGGATATCAATAAAAATACAGAAATAAAAGCAACACTAATTGACATTTATGATTTTAATAAGAATCAAAATACTACTCCACTAATAGCACATTTCAGATTCAGATTATTTACAGATAAATACAAACAAATATTATACAAATATTATACATGTCTTAGACTCTTTTAATGGGGGTTGGGGTGGGGATGGCTTGATTTGAGGCTTAAGATCCCCGTCAAGATTATATAGGTCATTGTTGCATCCAATTTTGTGGGTATTTTTTTCTGTTTTCTACACCCATAGTATCGGACCCTCTATGGAACTGTTAAAAATGGACCACTTTTAAACAATCCCAAAGGTGGTCTTTACAGAGGAATTTCACTGCAGTTCTTTCAGTTGTACCGGGGAGACAAATTTTATCACTTTCTTTACGCTTTTTGAAAGGGCTACTTCCCATGAAGGTGTATCCATTCCCCTAAAATAGCAGGTTTGGAAGTTAAACAAGACCACAGCTTCCGGCTAAGTTTATGTCACAGTCTTGAGGTGTATGGATACGACTTCAGAAAGTGTAACACTTTTGTTTCCCATTAGAAGGAAACACCTTTCTATTGTGAGTAGAGTGGAATAATATAGTCAGCAAAAACTGTTGAAACAGCTGAAATACAGTAAATTACTATATTAAGACCACCTTTGGGGCTGTTCAAAAGTGGTCATTAAAAAAACAGTTGAAATACAGTAAAATTGCTATATTAAGACCACCTTTTGGACTGTACAAAAGTGATTCGTAAGGCCACTTTTGAACAGTCCAAAAGGTGATCCCTTACAAAAGGACAATGGGTGTAGAAAACGCTAAGAAAAATAATTGTTATGCTATTTTCACCACGGACGCCATACTTCCTCATCTGTGTTTTGATGTGGAACTACTTTTTCTGGCGTTAAACTTGAGCTGGAGTCTAGTGACATGTTGCTTGATGAATTTAAACTCGAGTCAACGCTGTCATTACAAGGATGATAGTACTGTTGTTCATTGAAGTATTGTCCATTATAATCACACGCACCTGTCTGTACAGCATTTTCATAAAGCGGTGGCTGATTTATTACATGCACACTTGTTTTTCTGTAGTCTCCAAATGATTGACTATCAGTCCGCGGTGTACTGTCATGCGCAGACAGTACTTTTGCAGGACACGGCATACTCGGAATCCTTTCTGTCTTTTCCAGATACGCGCTTTGAAGATGATTGTTAAGCCGAAAGAGTGAATCGGTGTCAAGGGCTTGTATTGAGGTGAGGAAACGGATTGTCTCCCTTGCACAGTCTTTGAAGCCCTTCTTGTAGCTGTCCACCTCTGTTGCCAAGGAGACAGATCTCTGCTGGTGCGTGAGTGACGTCAGTTGGTTCACAGTAAGTTCCAGAATATCTGCCTTGTCTAGCCGAGCCATCGACGTGGAACTCTGAAATGAACAAACCAACGCTAAATAACTATGATGTTCATAAAATACCCGAAGTGAAGAAAGTTGGAACAGTTTTAATGAAGGTCATCCGCACCCAACCCCACCCACATTTCCCGATTGATGATATTTAACAATCAATATTCACTTTAACCTTAGACTCTTCTATTTTTTTTTAGTTTTGACGCGTCCATTTTGGTAGAAAGGCGTAGACTCGGATCCAACGGCAGGATATTATTTTAATTATTTGGGCTCCATGATGATTCCACGCAGAGCTGAAACCGACCGAACATGAGTACTGGTAAACCGTTACGAGGGTCTAGGCCTGCCCAGGCGAAGTATTGCTAGTCGGACCGACTCATATAATCCCTTTTGGTTTCTTTGTGTGCCAGGGTTTGTGATGTCATTTCGTCTCAATGTCAGGTCCCACAAAATCGGAATCAATGTCTCTAAAATGTTGACGGGGACGTAAAATGCAAACAAACAAACAGTATGTTGGAAAATGATCCTGAACCTTGAATAGGACTGTTTCATTAAACCCGTTATTTCTGTTCTTATAGGTAAACATATGAGCCCCGCCAAGCGAATTTGTGTCTTCGAGCACTCCGTCATGACACATTTTAACTGCGCATGCCCAGCCATTCAGAGGGGCCAGGGATATGGCTTTCTGTCTGAAGGTTCCTCTTGATTCACTGCTTGTATGAGCGAGCAGCGAAGGTTCTGGCGAGACTGCGCGAATGCGCAGGCTCGCCTGAACCTTCGCTGCTCGCATAGGCGATAAGTACCAAAATCGCTTGACGGGGCCCATATTGCTGTATAGTGCTAAGAATAGTGAGGCTACATGGAATATTTCAACCCCCGCCCATCGGCCTTTGAAGAAATAGATGGACGGCATGACGCTTCCACACAGCGCTGAAACCGACCCGCACACGAGTACTGGTAAACCGCTTAGAGGATCTAAGCCGGCCCAGGCAAAGCGGCGTGAGTCAGAGCCCTATTGGTTTCATTTGGCGATAGGGCTTGAGATGTAATTTCATTTCAATGTCGGGTAAAAGTCTTAAGCCTATAAATCTGAAAAAAAAAAAAAAAAACAACAACAAAAAAATCTGACGACAAAGTGACTGAATAGGGTATAGTGATTAGAATAGCTTTTAACAACCGTTACACTGATATTTTCACGCGGTTTCACTTTATTGGTCAGTGGTAGTCACGTGAACATCAGCAGTATCAGCTCACTTGTATATAAAACGTTTTTAATATTAGCGCTATTAATACATCAACCAGAACGATAAAAAATTACTTACATTTTGTTTGATATTCACCGCTAGAAGAGATTTCAACTGGGCCAGACTGTTGTTCATTCTGTCTCTCCTTCTCTTCTCAACCATGGGCTTCCGTATCTAAATGTATAAATAAATAATGATATTTAAAGACAAGCGATCAATCCCATCATGCACGATAACAAGTCCGTGAAACTAAGACCGCCCTAAACCCCTATATAGCGAAAAGTGGGGTTTAGGGGGTATATACATTATCTGCCTTATTTCTCCCCCCCCCCCACCCGGGCGACAGAACCAGATATCGATTTATGGATATATATAATTCGATCTTAATTATGAATAATAAATCGAATTATGATGTCTTTTATTCGATTTATGGATATCCATAAATCGGTCTGAGTTTTGAATGTCCATTATTCGATTTATGGATATCTATAATTAATTATGGATATCCATAAATCGAATCATGGATATCCATTTTTCGATTTATGGATATCTATAACTCGAATTATGGATATCCTTAAATCAGTCGAATTATGGATATCCATAATTCGGTCAATAAATCGAATAAAAGATATTCATATTTCGATTTATTGATATCCATAATTCAGATATTCGAATTATAGATAGCCATAATTCAGATATTCGAATTATAGATATCCATAAATCGAACAATGGATATCCATAATTCAGATCGATTCATGGATATCCATAATTTGAATTATGGATATCATTAATTCGACTTATGGATATCCATCATTCGATTTATGGATATCCATAATTCATCTTGGCATAATTGGATATCCATATTTTGATTTATTGATATCCATGGAATCAGTGATATCCATAATTAGAATTATGGCGATTCATAAGTCGCTCGGAATTAATGAGATCCATAAATCGAATTATGGGATATCCATAATTCGATTTATGGATATCTATAATTCGATTCATGGATATCCCTTATTCGGTTCATTTATGAATATCCATTATTCGAATTATGGATATCCATAAATCGAATTATGGATATCTATAAATATGGGATTAAATAGTAAAACGGCAACCCATATTGAATGACGTCGACACGTTAGAAAAAAGAAAACAACCACAAAGATTGTGGGTATTTGGCGATCATCGAGGCGGTTCTTACGAGCACCAACAATCTATGTTGAAAGCAGAAATAAGATGCTCTTGGTGTACGAATTCCAGATATACAAATGAAATGATAATAAATTTCGGGGTAATGTTTGCCCTGAAAATGAATTTTAATATTCTTGGGAATGGATAGATAGATCACGCGGAAAACGTTCGCAGTAAGTGACTTTGGGTCCATTGAGGAAAAATCGACCAAAAATGTAGTTTTCAATGCCATGCAGTAACGAATATATCATCACAAGTGAGTGGATCACAATGGTAAATAAATAAATAAATAAATAAATAGCAAACCTTTCTCATGTAGGTAGGATCGGCCGAACTTGGTGACTTTGTACCAACCATTCTGCTTTGACTTCTTTAACTTTTCTATAAGAACACTTTGCTAGACTGTTTGTGGAATGGTCTTAATTGGACCCTTCTTGGTATATATAACCTATATGCACGTGTCAAGGGTTTACTCAAGGATATTGTCAATTAAAGACGTCCCCTGTCCCCTAGACAGACACGAGCATCTCATCCGTGTCCTTTATCTAAAATGACGATTGATTGCTTAATTGTGAACATTAGTTCCAACAATTAGTCAATCACTTTACAAGGTGCTAATTGGCGCGTGCTTCTTGGAGACTTAACTCGTTAAAGATTTTCACACCTTTGCTTCAAACATTATTGTTTTGTTTGTTTGATTTTAGGTTTAACGTCCCCGTCAACACTGTAAAGGTCATTTTTGAGACATTGATTTCATTTTTGTGGGACTTTTACCTGACATTGAGATGAAATAACATCTCAAGCCCAGCCGCCCAATGAAACCAATAGGGTTTATAACTAGCTAGTCTGGCCCCAAAACAGACAACACTACCTTTGTTTGTTTGTTTGATCTGAGGTTTAACGTCCCCGTCAACACTGTAAAGGTCATTTTTGAGACATTGCTTCCAATTTTGCCCAATGAAACCAATAGGGTTTATTAGCATGGACGGTCCGCCTCGCACCGCGGTTCCTGGACAGGCTTAGAGCCTCTAAGCGGTTTACCAGTACTAGTGTGCGGGCCGGATTCAGCTCTGCGTGGAAGCATCATGCAGCCCATATATTTCTTCAAGCCCCTATGGGCGGGGGCCGTACAACACCACCTTTAAGCACAAAAAGAACAAGCAAGTCAGGTCCGTGGCGGGGTAAGCACACCCGCCCGCATATATACCTAGAGGGTGGACCACCCAATAAGCTGGGTAAACAGACCATATATATTGTAAAAATGTACATGCGTTACAAAAAAATATACAAAAATCAAATAAAAAATAACAAAACAAACATACCAATATCAAAATTGTTACAAAAAGCGTAGACGACATCCATAGACAGACTACTGGCGTGACGGTGTAAGTGCGGTTGATCTAATTTCACAGCAGCTACAAGCCAGAAGAAAGAAGAAAGAAATGGATGGACTCTACAAACCCAACCCCCATTCTCTCCTCTCATTTTTTTTCTTTTTTTTTCTTCTTCTCCTCCCTAACCCGACAGACACATGACAAGAAAATGACGTTATATCGACGTCGGTACGACACCGGGATGTCTGATGCAGCGCCATATTGACGCCGGTCCAGCGCTGAAGCGCTGCCCCGGTGGTGATCTGGCGCTGCCCTAGCAAACGTATGCCTGCGGGGGAAAAATCACCTCACATCCCCCAATCACCTCAGCTCTCTACCCCGACCCCTCTCCCTGCACCCCCACATTTTTTTTATTCCGCTCCACCCCCCCCCACACCTCACCGCACTCCCCTTCTCCCTCAACCCCCATGCACTGCACTCCTAATGCATGTGTATGTAAGAGCAGTGTGTCCACATGCATGCATGCAAATATGCATGCATGCGTGTGCACACATGCGTCACCAAGCGTATGCATGCACGGGATCGGATGACTAGATGAAAGAGCACGTATGACAGGTAGATGCGTGAAATGAAAGCGTATGTATGAACCCCCAAAACAACACCTAACAAACCGACCTCCCGCACAACAAAAGTGCTAAGCGAGCGGCCAGCGGCGTGCAATACAAAACACCCGCAACCACTCAGCAGCACAACAATAAAACAATAGAAGAAATACTAACCACAAAAATGGCTAAAAACTTTACATCTCTAATCCCCAGACCAAAATGACTGTTGAACGATCCCCTTATTGATAAGTACAAACGTTACATAAACCCCCCCCCCCCCCCACCCTTTTCGGAAAACCGAACAAGCTCAAGGCACGGCACCGCTAAAACTTAAATGCAGTGCAATCACGGAGCCAAAATCTTTAGAATGGAGTTCTAAATTACTGCAACTAATTTACGTTGCACAAAAACAGAGGCTCACATTGGAACTGTGCAACAAACCCATGCATATGTCGCAAAAGGAAAAGAACGCACGGCCCAAACACTCCAGCAATTAAAGATACCCACAAGCGACAGGACCCATGCATCCCTGTGGCGAATGGGAAGACAAAATATAAGCCCCCCCCCCCCCCCCCCCGAGACCTGGAAAGGTCACGGCACCGTCTCACACACACACCTCAGGACGGAGCGCGGCGAATGGCTACAAGGCAAGGGGATGCCCGTTGTCACCAAGACACCTGGGAAGTGAGGCGACAAACTCCACCTACGAGACCCTCTCCTGCTCTGACTCGGTCCGACTTGACTTGACTTGATAGATTTTGTAAGGTAACCGGGCGCTAAAAGCACATAGGGGCTACCCCCATCTCGCTAAATGGGATTAGTTTATGAACTGCTCTTCCCAGGGCCTCCAATGTGCTGGCACTTGCCAATTCGACAGGTGTCAGCTGACCAATGGGAATATACTGAACTCTTAATCGGAGGAAGGCACAAATCGCACCCAAGGAGCAGCGTTTGTCCTAAGAAACACAGTTCTGTGGCGATTTTAGAATTTTGAGTGCAGGAATCAGACCAAAGACGGGCTCTAGTATGTGATGACGTGTTGCCAATTTCGACTGCCAAATGTGTCAGAGCACAGCCCTGTTTTCGAATGTCTGGCCGAGGAAAAAAGCTAACATACATTATCAGTTCTGGCTTCCATTATTCTCTGCCTCCACCCCTGACATGGCAAAGAAAACGCCTTCGGTCACGATGCTTGATAAAGGGTGATAACGCATGAAATTTTTGAATTTTGAACACGCATCTAAAGTGAGTCAGGTCGGGTGACTGATAGACCAGCCAATTCCGGCTATTGCAAAAAGTCCTAGTACCCGTGCTCTCATCACGGAGACGACTCGGTCCGGCATGTTGACAAGCAAAAAATCATAACACCGAGCAGATGACGATATCGACTGACTGCGGCGGACATACGATAGACACGGACAGACGGGGGTGGAGCCGAGCGATGGTCTCCCCATTCACCGGCAATATGAAGCCAATGCTGCCTTGTAACAAGAGGCCCATGCTCACCAGAGCTCAGTTGTGCATCGCCTACTGGCAGCCATGTATTTTAACATGACATGATATTAATCTACCGAATATAAAGCCTCCGAAACGAACCCCCATACGCAAATGAGCACCCACGTGGACTCTGTATCTGAAATATTAGGAATTCTATGAAGTGGAGGGGGTGAGGCATGGACCCAACGGAGCCTTGGTTGGTGTCACTGAATGCGCCATATCATAAGAACGAAGAATATATATGGTTTAGGGGTGGGGATCTATTGTGTTTCCTGAAGGTCTTTTCGGAAATGGAGGGGTTGGGGCATGGCCCCACCGGCCTTCCCCCACCGGACACCGGGAAAGCCCAAGATTGTTGTCACTGAATGTGTCGTATCATTAGGACCAAGAATATATGTGGTTTAGGGTGGGGATTTGAACGGTTTCTGAGATATGAGGCCCTTTTATGAAATGGAATGGAGAGGAACAGCCCCTGTGGAACCCACATGTTGACTGAATGAGTCTAATCATAAGGAACAAGAATATATATGATAATGGGGTGGGGTCTGAATGACATTTGGCATTATATGAAGTGGGGGGGGGGGGCGGGGCCTGGCCTCAGCACATTGCCCCAGCACAAGGAGACTCCCAGGTTGGTGTGACTAAAGGGGTCTTACGATAAGGAACACGACAATATTATACGGTTTGGGGTGATGATCTTAAATGTTTTTGAGATATATGGCTTTTTATGAAGTGAAGGGATGGGGTATGACCTGGTACATGCACCCCCCCCCCCCATGTTGGTGTCACTGAATACGTCTTATCATAAGGTCATAAGGAACATATATATATAGTTTAGAGGTGAGGATCTGAACAGTTTCTGAGATATTGGGCCTTTGACGAAGTGGAGGGGGTGGGGCATGGCCCCAGCACACCCAGGGTACCGTCCCCAGGTTTGTACCACTGAATGCGTCTTACCACAAGGAACAAGAATATATATGGTTTAGGGTGGGAATCTGAACAATTTCTGAGGTATTGAGCCTTTTACGAAGTGGAGGGGGTGGGCAGGGCCCCAGGAAACCAGGACCCACCCCCCCAATAGTGTCAGTGAATGCTTCTTATCACACGGAACAAGAATATGTATGGTTTAGGGGTGGGGATCTGAATGGTTTCTATGGCCTTTTATGAAATGGAGGGGGTGGGGCATGTCTCCGGTACACCCTGGGGTACTCACAGGTAGGCATAAAAGCATATTGCTGAAAGAAGTTTACTCAAGAAACATTTCTATAAAAAATGTCAAAATATCTCTGCAAAGGTTTGGCAGTAAATGCCATTTTTCTAATTTCTCTATTATAAGACTATGGTGACTCTAAGTTGCCGTAGCTAAAGAGCCGATTTTCATAAAAAAAAAACACACACTTTCGTTCCCCACCCCAAGGATGCTACAGATGAATTTTGTGCCCAATCAGCCCAATGGTTTCAGAGGGGATGTCATTTGAAAGTGTTGACGCCATACGACTTTAGACGACGACGACGACGACGGACTATTGCCTATCCTATAAGCTCCCCCGGAGCCTTCGGCAATTGAGGCTGTTCTAACGAGTACCCACAACCCATGTCTTTGAGCAGAAATAAGCAAAATAATGTATACCCCCGTAAACCCCAGTTTTCTCTATATAAAGTGGGGTCTTCATTTCACGGACTTGTTCGCGTGGTGTTTTGCTTCTATTGCATGTAGATACATGTGCATGTATCTTTTGTTGGTTTCATTTTTATGGAATAGCAGTTTATGATATTTTGTTGTTGATTCATAAGTCTCATTTGTTTTCTTGAATTTTGATTTTATTATCACATTAGCCATAATAATCATGCTGTCAAATAATAAAGCATCCAGCCGGCCCATGTGGTTCAGAATGATGCATGTCTTGCTTTAGACAGATGTACTTTATTTTTCATACCTCTGTTTCTAGACATAGAATGTGGGTGCTTGTTATATAAAATACCAACAATCTGTGGTTTGGTAGAAATAAGAAAAAAATATTTTTTTTTACCCTAGTCCGCCTGAATAAATGAATTTGCCATACCCATTTCTGACTTATATAAAGTCAACCCACTAGGAAAACACGCCTATACAAATACATTGTAAACTCTGCCACAGAAAAAAAAAAAAAAACATTTTAAGATTAAAATTGTGATATTTTTCTTATATCTGCTCAAAATATAGATTGTTGATTAAGAAATAGATCAGCTCTAGCTGTGATTTGTTGAGTAATAAATCACAGTTTGGAGGTCAGTTGTAAAGTAGACAAATCATGAGCGCGTAGCGCGCATGATTTGTCTACTTACAACTGACCGACAAACTGTGATTTATTACTCAACAAATCGCAGACTACAGCTGATCTATTTCGATTCTAACAGGCTGAAAATCGGATTTCCTTCAAAATCTCACAAATTTTCGCCATTGTTAGAAGAAATCCCGCTAAAATTATCGATTGAAACAGATGCATTTATATCCTTTTCTAACGTTTTCGATGCGAGAAAATGACGTTTCACCGTCTAACGTCAAGGAAATCGACTAGTGACGTCATAAATTAGCAGTTTTATTGACGTCACTCGTCACGCTCTTCCTCTCCGTGATTTGTTGCAGAATAAAATACACACTTGACTTGATAGATTTTGTAAGGTAACCGGGCGCTAAAAGCACATAGGGGCTACCCCCATCTCGCTAAATGGGATTAGTTTATGAACGGCTCTTCCCAGGGCCTCCAGTGTGCTGGCACTTGCCAATTCGACAGGTGTCAGCTGACCAATGGGAATATACTGAATAAAAATCAAAAATGAGTTCCTTTAAGAGCAATGAAAACATTCATAAGAAAGAAGATGGGTCATACTACGTAGTTTCGGCTAATAAAGCCTCATCAGTGACCCTGTAATGATCCGGCAAAGAAAGCCAGAGGAAACATACTGCAATTTTGCAAAATTCGAATAGGCAGTCGATACAAAGACTGATATAAATCAAAATGGGGTCCAAATAATTAAAATCCTGTCTAGAATATGAGTCTAAACCAATAATTTATTTCTGATATCTCAGAATATTCACGCTGATCTCAAAGGACCAAAAGTAAAATATAAACTGCACTATGGTTGATGTACGGGGAGACGTTTTACGGCCGCCACACGGCACAACACCAGCTGCAGTGAAGGCAAATAAAAATCAAAAATGAGTTCCTTTAAGAGCAATGAAAACATTCATAAGAAAGAAGATGGGTCATACTACGTAGTTTCGGCTAATAAAGCCTCATCAGTGACCCTGTAATGATCCGGCAAAGAAAGCCAGAGGAAACATACTGCAATTTTGCAAAATTCGAATAGGCAGTCGATACAAAGACTGATATAAATCAAAATGGGGTCCAAATAATTAAAATCCTGTCTAGAATATGAGTCTAAACCAATAATTTATTTCTGATATCTCAGAATATTCACGCTGATCTCAAAGGACCAAAAGTAAAATATAAACTGCACTATGGTTGATGTACGGGGAGACGTTTTACGGCCGCCACACGGCACAACACCAGCTGCAGTGAAGGCAAATAAAAATCAAAAATGAGTTCCTTTAAGAGCAATGAAAACATTCATAAGAAAGAAGATGGGTCATACTACGTAGTTTCGGCTAATAAAGCCTCATCAGTGACCCTGTAATGATCCGGCAAAGAAAGCCAGAGGAAACATACTGCAATTTTGCAAAATTCGAATAGGCAGTCGATACAAAGACTGATATAAATCAAAATGGGGTCCAAATAATTAAAATCCTGTCTAGAATATGAGTCTAAACCAATAATTTATTTCTGATATCTCAGAATATTCACGCTGATCTCAAAGGACCAAAAGTAAAATATAAACTGCACTATGGTTGATGTACGGGGAGACGTTTTACGGCCGCCACACGGCACAACACCAGCTGCAGTGAACTCTTAATCGGAGGAAGGCACAAATCGCACCAAAGGAACAGCGTTTGTCCTAAGAAACACAGTTCTGTAGCGATTTTAGAATTTTGAGTGCAGGAATCAGACCAAAGACGGGCTCTAGTATGTGATGACGTGTTGCCAATTTCGACTGCCAAATGTGTCAGAGCACAGCCCTGTTTTCGAATGTCTGGCCGAGGAAAAAAGCTAACATACGTTATCAGTTCTTGCTTCCATTATTCTCTGCCTCCACCCCTGACATGGCAAAGAAAACGCCTTCGGTCACGATGCTTGATAAAGGGTGATAACGCATGAAATTTTTGAATTTTGAACAGGCATCTAAAGTGAGCCAGGGTGGGTGACTAATAGACCAGCCAATTCCGGCTATTGCAAAAAGTCCTAGTACCCGTGCTCTCATCACGGAGACCTGCCTATGCAAGTGGGGTTCAAAATTGGACAGGTGTGTCTTCGTGATGTGTTTGGAGGTATGTGTTTGTCTGGGAAAGGCAGTGATGAGGCTAATCAGCCGTTTTGCAATCCCGCTAATTTTTATTTTTGAATGATCTTCCAAAAGGCATTTTTAAGGGACTTCCTATTTCCAAATACCTAGCAAATGGTGGATATTGCCGTTGCCCCGCCTATAAAGATATTTAGCGCGTGACCTGTCCCCGTTTGTATGCTCTGTTCTGGCAGTATTTATGCCTTCGCTTTGCATACTTCCGGGAACTTCATTCTGTTGATACCTAGGGGGAGCCCAATACGGGCTTTCTCCCAGGTGCCCTCAGGATGTTGTCCTGACGCTCTCCGTCGAGCCTCCTCTCGTTCCTGAAATAGAAAAGTCGGATTAGTGCTTTGGGACCCCATGTGTGCGCTCGGATATATATATGCGAGAAAATGACGTTTCACCGTCTAACGTCAAGGAAATCGACTAGTGACGTCATAAATTAGCAGTTTTATTGACGTCACTCGTCACGCTCTTCCTCTCCGTGATTTGTTGCAGAATAAAATACACAGTTATTTTCCATTGCCTATATAGGCGCGCTGTGTTAGAATACTCGTTAAAACCGCCGCATCGAGGCGGTTCTAACGACTACCCACAATCTATATTTACCCCTGTAAACCCAAGTTTTACATTATAAAAGTGGGGTTCAAAATTATATAGGCGTGTTTTCAAGCAGTGTCATCTGATCAAGATCTACACTGGTTGCAAAGGCAGGGGTTGCCATGTTTAGCAGGACAATAGTTAAATGCAGAAAGCTGCATAAGATCCCTACCAGGTCTACCAACATTCTGCCATGGTGATTGATCATGAAATATTTTTTTTATGCCCCGCCATTCAAAAAAATGGCGGGCCACCGAAGTTTTGAGTGTCCGTCCGTCCGTCAGCGCCTCATAGTTTCGTGTCCGCTCCATAACTCTTGATACCGTTTGAGATATTTTCACGAAACTTCACAGATATGTAGAGCACTGAAACCACGTGCAGAGCGTATGAACCGTAACTCTAATTTTCCTACTTTTGGAGTTGTTGCCCTTTGAACATTGAACATAGCCATTTCTATCATAGTTTCATGTCCGCGCCATAACTTCGATACCATTTTAGATATTTCCATGAAACTTCACAAATATGTAGAGCACCATGAGGTGACATACAGATTTGTTTGTTTGATTTGTGGTTTAACGTCCCCGTCAACACTGTAAAGATCATTTTGGAGACGTTGCTTCCAATTTTGTGGGACTTTTTCCCGACCTTGAGATGACATCTCAAGCCCTGCAGCCCAATGGAACCAATAGGGTTATTAGCATGGACGGGCCGGCTCGCATATTGATTTTCCTACTTTTGGAGTTATTGCCCTTTGAACTTTGACTATACTATAGGTGTTGTTATCAGATTCGTGTTCGCTGTGATACCATTTGAGATATTTTCACGAAACTTCACAGATATGTAGAGCACCCTGAGGTGACGTGTAGAACATATGAAGCGTAACTATGATTTTCCTACTTTTGCAGTTATCGCCCCTTGAACATTGAACATAGCCATTTCTATCATGTAGTTTGTTTGAAGCACCATATCTCATGAACTTAATGATATAATCTGACAAACTTGCATGGTTATATCACTAGGATAGGGGAAAACAGCCATTAGGTTTTGATGACCTTAACCTTTTTTTCAAGGGCACAGACCCCCAAAAACTGTTTCTTTTGGGCCAAAGATGGCTTGTCTGCACCCAATCACATGAACACATCAATGAAATGTGGTCTAACTTGGTGCAATATATCTTTGCAATTGACCAAAGATATGATTAGATTTTGAAGGCCTTGACTTTATTTTAAAGGGCACAGCCCCCCCCCCCCCCCCCCCCAAAAAAAAAAGAAACAAAAAAAAAAAACAAAAAAAAACGAAAAATGTGAATTGTAATTCTGGTTTACTTTCTTTTGGAACCATGGCTCTTTTTCTCTCCCTTTCACTGCTTTGAATCTTGCTCGGGTCTCACGTAAAAGTGAGGGGTCTGGTGTCTTTTTCTCTGGGTACTCAGGTTTTTGCTAACTTTTATTAACTTTCAGAAATAATCCTGAAATGGCCAAAGGGAAAAAAAAGAAAAAAACACAAATAAAGAAGAGCTACTGTCAGGTGACAAAGGGTTTGAATTTTTTTAAGCCGTTTATTTTCAATTTTTATCCCCATTGATTTAACCCATTGCATGAGGGAAACCCTAGCAAACAGAGCAGACCCCTGGTCAGTAGGTGTTTGTGTTTTACGTCCCACCAACAGCTAAGGTCATACGGAGACGGGACCTCGGTTTAAAGACTCATCCGGAAGTCTAGAGAAGCCCGGGATCGATCCTGTGACCCCTGGTTTACAAGGCGAGTAGTGTAACCACTACAACACGGAGGCTTCTTTCATGGAGATAAATTATGAAATATTTCCTAAGAGCATTATCTGCCTTCCACTTATTCAAGTAGGGTAGTTGTCAGATTCTGTCAAAAGACTGTGCACTGTACTGGTAAACCGGTTATTTATAAGACCGCTCTGGGAAAAGGATAGTTAGGTAAAGTGACCAGCTATACCTTATCTAAATGGTATTGAATGGGCAGCAAACAAACTTTCTTTAAGTCATCTGAAATGTTCACACTTGTGACGAACCTTATGAAGTATCCCAGAAGTTGGCTAATGAGAACTTGCCAGTCTTGTCATGAAACTGAGCCAAACTCCAAACAAACTGGCTGATCAGAGCACTGAGAAAGCTTTTATCAGCCTGTTTGTTAGGACTTTGGCTCTCTCTCATAAGTTACAAGAAATATTCACACTTGTGACAAACCTCATGAAGTGTATCTCAGGGTGTTTGAATTTATATATATATATATATCTCAGGCAGTCTTAAATGATCCCACATGTGACAAACCTTATGACGTGTATCCCACATATTGGAGGCGTCGTGAGGAAACCTTTTGTATGGCATTCGCGATCAACAAAGGTCAAGATCAGCCGGCACGTCCTAAGTCTGATCAGCATCTATCCACTCACTGCTTGGACAACACAATTCCTCAAGTTCCTATTTCTGAAATTTCAGGACTTGCTGTTTTTCTGACTTACCTGGGGACAGGGAGTTTATATTTTGGAAGGTAGTCTGAAATATGTCGACTTGTGACAAAACTATGAATGGCAGTCTGAAATGTTCATACTAGTAATAAAACCTTATGAAGTGAAAACTGAAATGTTCACACTAGTGACAAACCGTATGAAGTGTGTGAAATGTTCACTCTAGTGACGAACTTTTTGAAATATCAATGGCAGTCTGAAATGTTCAAACTAGTCATAAACCTTTTGTAGAGTGTATATGTTCACACTTGTGACAAAGCTTTTGAAGTATATTAAATGTTCACACTTGTGACAAACCTTGTGAAATATATACCATGAGTTTGGTTTGGAGTTTTACAGGCCAGTCAATACTATATAGATCATATCGAGCCTGTCGGTTTACACACTTCCTGGGCAGATTTATACACAATTATTAGTTAATCAGCACAGAGCACATTCTTTCGCCAGAAATGAGAACAGACTTAAATGTTCACACTTGGGACAAACCAGTGTTTACTTGAGTTAATCCAGTGAAAACACAAACTTTAGGGCAGTCTAAAATGTTTATACCTTATAAATAAAATATACGGGGACAAAATGTTCAGTACTTGATACACATCTGGTGAGAATATATAATCCTTTATGTATGTACAGTTCGGTTTTGAAGTCCTTCATCACAAAAACATGCCTTTATAATTTTGACCCCCTTGAACCCACTTCTATGTAGTAAAACTGGGATTTACAGGGGTAAACCTTATTTTTCTTATTTCTTCTCTAAAATATAGATTGTTGGTACTCGTTAGAACCGCCTCGATGAGTATTAACAGACAAATCATACAACTTGTTCTTATTTCTGCTCTAAAATATAGATTGTTGGTGCTCGTTAGAACCGCCTCGATGAGGCGGTTCTGACGTGTACCAACAATCTACATTTAAGCAGAAATAAGAAAAATATCACAATTTTTCATCTTAAAATTTTCGTTTTCTTGGGGGTTAGTTTACAATGTATTTATATAGGCGTGTTTTCATGATTTGTTTCCAAAGGATCGTCCTTTTATAGAACCTACTTAACTTCACTGCAGCTGGTTTGAAGGGAATGTATGGTGAAGTTAAAAGTAAAAAGTCTCCCTGCCCTTCATAAAAGCATGGGTTATATTTTCCAGTCCTTTGGAAACATTGATTTCCCTGTGAATATTTGGAAATATTTGTCAATCACTTGTGAGACCTAACTGGCCGAATCTAGCTAGTCTGGCCTAGAAAAAAACTTGTTCAGTCTACAGCTTTTAGTTCTGTTTTGTATTCCTAGTTCCAAAGGATGACCTTTAAAAGAACTTATTCAGAATTCTTTTTTTTTTTTTTGGGGGGGGGGGGGGGTCAAGATTATTTCACTCATATCGAGCCGATCGTTAATCAGAGGTGGGCGAAAACCAGAGTACCCGGAGAAAAACCACCTGGCCTTCCGTTGCAGAACTTGGCGTTTCACATGTGACCCGAGCGAGGCTCGAGCCACAGCGGTGATTGACCTAATGTTCAAGAGTCAGCGCTCTTAACCACTAGGCCAGGGAGGCCTGTACATTCAGAATTCACCAATTTAAGTTCTTCAAATACAGTGAAATTCCGATATTGAGACCACCTAAAATTAAGACTAATTCTGCTTTAAAAAGCTTAATATGAAGGGTGTACTTAATCTTTCTTTGTGCTTTCTGCCCACAGTGTCCTCTGGACAGGGACCACATTTAGGATTGTTCAAAAGTGGTCTTAAAGACCACTTTTGAACAGTCCCAAAGGTGCTCTTAACATAGGAATTTTACTATATGTATGCCTCGAATGAAGCTGCCTAAGTGGCTCCTCTGTATGTAGGCTCTGGCTAGACTAAGCATATGCGCTGGCTTGCCTTAGTCTTTGCTGGTTGTCCTTTTTCAGTTTGCTGACTTGTTCCGTAAAAATACCCAAAAATTCGGACACTTTGATGACTTGCTGTAATTATCCTAAAATTTAAAAAACAATGTTTCACAATCAAGCAATGAGTCCAAAAATACAGATGGAATGACAAACAGTGTAGATCTTGATCAGACTGCTCCTTCATGAGCAGTCAGATCTGGGTTTGCACTGTTTGCTTAGACCTTTCTGTCCCAATACTTCGGATCATTACGGTATTTTCATTCTTAGTGTAGTAACAGACAACTCATACAATTGATGGTTGAGAAAATGTACTTTATATTTCGACAACTACACTGAGTCACATGATGTGAGCATTGTGACATCGGATATAACCGAGTTCGGTTACGTTCAATTTGGTGTCACTGAAGCTGTTTTGTAGTTAACGAACAGCAAAAGTGTATAAATGCTATTCTTGTTTCAATTTTAGCTCTTGTGCCAGATTAAACATCAAATTATGGAAAGAATTTGATGTAAATATAAGCCGTGTATATATTGCATATCAATTATGATCAATACTGGGTCACCACTTACGACGATAGTATACACGAACCCCTTTGGTGTTCAAGGGGGTTCATGAATTTAGTATGCAACCCAATGTTGTTTTGGAAATGAAAATGTTTTTTAACATCCATTGTTTGTTTGGTTGTGAGATTTAACATACCCGTCAACACTGTGTAGGTCATTTTTGGAAACATTGTTTCCAATTTTGAAGGACTTTTACCCGCAATTGAGATAAAATGACATCTCAAGCCCTGTTGCCCAAATAAACCAATTGGGTTTATAAGCATGGACAGTCCGACTCGCACCGCTTTGTCTGGACAGGATATCCTCTAAGCGGCTTACCAGTGGTCGTGCGGTCGGTTTCAGCTCTGTGTGGAAGCATCCTGCAGCCCATCTATTTCTTCAAGCCCTAATGAGGTGGGTGCCATTAAAATCCATTGAAGTATGAAGAACATCAGGTGTCGAGCCCTGAAGGAATCACGAAAACACGCCTATATAATTTTGACCCCCTCGAACCCCACTTTTATATGGTAAAACTGGGGTTTGCAGGGGTAAACCTTATTTTTCTTATTTCTGCTCTAAAATATAGATTGTGGGTACTCGTTAAAACCGCCTCATCAAACCGCCTCGATGAAGCGGTTCTACCGAGTACCAACAATCTATATTTTGAGCAGAAATAAGAAAAATATCGTAATTTTTCATCTTAATATCTTCATTTTTTTCGGCGATAAAGGTGGCAATGTATTTGTATAGGCGTGATTTCGGAATGGGGTTCATGAAAATTTGCTCGTGACACGAAGATGTTCATACTTCAGTAAACGTAAAATAATTACCTATTTGGTTTGAGGGCCAAAATTGAAACAAGAAAACAACTGCATACAGTTTTCCTACTGAGTGCAGAACAGCCCTATTGGTGTCATGAAATCATTCATCACTGTCGAATAATATTGATAAGAATCATGGTTTATTTTGACATCACTTAATGCCGGATCCTGTGACGTCATGTGAGTCAATGTTTTCATAGAACTGTTTATATTATATGGAGCCGCTCAGTTCACCAACATGTGTAATTTTATTTGCTAGGTAGGCTTATACATAAGCAGTTAACCAATGCAGTGCACATTTCTGCCACAATTTGACAACTGCCCTTCTTGAATCATTGGAAGGTAGAGAATGACCAAAGAAAAGAATGCTGCCGACCCATCGGGTATTGAATCTTTGACTTCCTGATCACCTTTCAGAGGCGCATCCATCACGAAAACACGCCTATGTAATTTTGAACCCAACTTTTATATAGTAAAACTGGGGTTTACAGGGATAACCCTTAATTTTCTTATTTCTGTTCTTAAATATAGATTGTGGGTACCCGAAATCTATGTTTTGAGCAGAATTAAAACAATATCACATTTTTTTTCATCGTATATTTTTCATCTTTTCGGCGGTAATGTTTACAATGCATTTGTATAGGCGTGTTTTAGTAATGCGACTGAGCTACCGAACAATCAACTTCATTATGTGACACTAGTTATCAGTAAATGGAAACTTGAACTAAACTTGGTTCGTTCATACTGGAGAAAAACCACCATGGTATACAAATTTGAGCTAGACCTGGTATGTACAAACTGAGGAAAAAAATCATGGTATACACACGTAAGCTAAACCTGATAAAGTCATACTAGTGTCAATGAGTACAAACTTGAGCGTAAACCTGATATGTTCATACTGGAGAAAAAACTTCATGGAAAACACACTTGCCGCTATACCTGGTATATTCATACTTGGGTAAAACTGGGGTTACACACTTGAGCTAAATCATACTCATATTCATACTGGAGATAAACCTTCATGGTATAACCTGAAAAATCCTTATGGTATACACACTGGAGATAAACCTGGCATAACCAGGCTGGAGAAAAACATTCATGGTACACACACTTGAGCTAAACCTGGTATATTTATACTGGAGTAAAACCTTCATGGTACACACACTTGAGCTAAACTTGGTATATTTATATTGGAGAAAAACCTTCATGGTACACACACTTGAGCTAAACCTGGAATATTATAACTGGAGATAAACCTTCATGGTACACACACTTGAGCTAAACCTGGTATATTTATATTGGAGAAAAACCTTCATGGTACACACACTTGAGCTAAACCTGGTATATTTATACCGGAGAAAAAACTTTCTGGCGTACACTCTTGAGCCTAGACCTGATATGTGACGGGCCTCCTTGGCCTAGTGAGTAAGAGCGCTGACTCTTAGTCATTGCTGTGGTTTGATCCCCGTACAGGTCACAATATTCTGTAATGGATGGTCAGGTGTTTTTGTTTGTTTTTTTCGATTCTTAAGTTTTTGTCCACCTGTTATTAATGATCGGCTCGAAATAATTTAAATAATCGTGAAACCAAACCAAAATAAAGAACCCTTGCATGTACATACTGGTGAAAACCTTAATAGCATAATTGATTTGTCCATACTGGGGACATGCCTGATGAAAGTAAACAAAAATTCTTTGTTACTGTAAAACAAAAATTATATTTTAATGATTTATTTTATTTCTTAATCCTTCTGTTTGTACGGCGATTGGAAATTGCATTTTTGCCCCTCTAGGCCCATTTTTTCCAAACTTACAACGTCGTTAGTAAGAGCGTCATTAAAATATGTTAAATTGGCCCACCTCTGATTGACGACCGGCCCGAAGTATGTTATATATTTTTGATAGGACCGTACCCCCCCACAAAAAAATTATAATAAATAAATAAATAAATAAATAAATAAATAGATAAATAAAACTTAGGTTTCGTTGTCAGACACGCAGCCGACTGCGTAATGGAGCCAAATGGGACTCTTGGAGTCTTATAAGGCCTCAATGAGGTGGTTCTAACGAACCGATCTTTGAAGTATAAAAATAGATAAAAATAGATAAAAATAGATAATAATAATAATAATAATAATAATAATAATAATAATGCTGAGTATCCAACGATGCTTAACAGTCAGCCGAAATTTAGTTTATCCTGCGTTAAAGTGTGTGTGTGTGTGTGTGTGTGTGTGTGTGTGTGTGTGTGTGTGTGTGTGTGTGTGTGTGTGTGTGTGTGTGTGTGTGTGTGTGTGTGTGTGTGTGAATTCGGGTTTCAACAATTTTTCAGTCATATCACGACGGTGTCTGGTTGAGACAGGGAGCTCAATGTTCACTTTTATAGTGCTGCCTCACTGAAGTATCATGTCCCAGACATATTACATGATACCACACCCAGTCACATTATCCTGACACTGGGTTGACCAGTCCTAGCTCTACCTCGTAAATCTGAGTGCCAAGCGAGGAGCAGCTAGTACCATTTTTAACGACTTTGGTAAGTCGCGGTCCGCGTTAAAGTGTAGGAAGGAAGAAAGAAATAAGAAAGAAAGAAAATAAAGTCTTCATGAATACAAAGCTTTGATCTCATTATTCACTCTCCTGATCATAACACATGAAAGCGGCACGTTCCAGTCCGTCACACTTGTCACAACTTTTTATTACCGTTAATCTGTAAAATCCCAAATTGATAAAAATGTTCTCATAGATTTAAAGAATTTGGTGCAATAGCTGAGCTGCTCCATTCCAGTTCTTTGCAACAAAAAGAAGCATCGTCAAAAATGAAGGCTACAAGGACCGTCGAGCACAGATTGATCGAAGCCGAGTACAAATTTCGTCGATCATGTGTCCAGATCATACTCATCAACCAGACGCTCAGAAGTCTCAGTCACCGCTACAAAAAGGCAAAGGCAAGCAACATGAGATCATTCCGTTACCCACTGCGATTGAAGTTGGCTATTGTTGAGGGGGTACGCAACATGTACTATGATTACGCCAAACTGAAAGCTGAAGAGACGCAACAACTAAGAGCAGTGCTGAATCAGACGACTAACCATCTAGATGGCAATCAGGGCGAGACTGAAGAAGCCAAGAATTAAACTACGCCAAACTGAAAGCTGAAGAGACGCAACAACTAAGAGCAGCGCTGAATGAGACGACTAACGATCTAGATAGCAATCAGCATGAGACTGAAGAAGCCGAGAATTAAACTACGCCAAACTGAAAGCTGAAGAGATGCAACAACTAAGAGCAGTGCTGAATGAGACGACTAACCATCTAGATAGCAATCAGCATGAGACTGTAGAAGACGAGAATTAAACTACGCCAAACTGAAAGCTGAAGAGATGCAACAACTAAGATCAGTGCTGAATGAGACGACTAACCATCTAGATAGCAATCAGCATGAGACTGAAGAAGCCGAGAATTAAACTACGCCAAACTGAAAGCTGAAGAGATGCAACAACTAAGAGCAGTGCTGAATGAGACGACTAACCATCTAGATAGTAATCAGCATGAGACTGAAGAAGACGAGAATTAGAAGTCGCGTGATAATTTCAAGAATCAAAAGGCACTTTTCAGGGCCACCATTTAATTTGAAAAGAAAACCTTATTAATGATTCCAAAAAATGACCCTTTTTAAGTTTCTCAAGCAGATGCGCGTCCGACTGGTGATCAGGAGGACCCGGGTTCGATTACTGCCGGGGTCGGCAACATTCTTTCGTAGAGATTGATCATGCAATATTTTCTGCGGTCATGCTCACCCTTCCGCTGATTCAAGAAGGGCAGTTGTCAGTTTCTGGCGACAGAATGTGCACTGTACTGGTTAACCGCTTATGTATAAGCTTGCCCAGAAAAGTGTGGATAGGTAAACTGACCGGCTCAAAAAATAGTGTTGTCTGGGCCGTTAAACTCCAATACAAACAAACAAGTTTCTGCATGATTTCTTTTAAATTTTCACAGCAGCCTACATCGGGGCTTGAAGAAATAGATGGGCTGCATGATGCTTCCACGCAGAGCTGAAACCGACCGCACACGAGTACTGGTAAACCGCTTAGAGGATCTAAGCTTGCCCAGGCAAAGCAGTGTGAGTCGGACTGTCCATGTTTATAAACCCTATTGGTTTCATTGGACGATAGGGCTTGAGATGTCATTTCATCTCAATGTCGGGTAAAAGTCCCACAAAATTGGAAGCAAAGTCTCTAAAATGACCTTTACAGTGTTGACGGGGACATTAAACCTCAACTCAAACAAATCTAACGAGCACCTACAGTCTATGTGTGGACTAGATATGTTCATACTGGAGACACAACGAATCTTCTTTCAATAAATTTAAATGATATTACATTCCAATCCTTCTGTTTGTACAGCCTTACGACGTGAAAGCCGTAACAAAGGAAAGAAGCATAGCTTGAACAAATCCCCGCCTATGGCGGGTGATAGTCCAGTGCTCTAACCGCTGAGCCAAAGAGTCGACTCCCTGACGCAGTTGTCAGAGAGTGGATATAAACCTAGAAGCCATGCATATGATCTACCAAGGTAGATAATGGAAGGGAGGTAACAACAGTGACACACAAATGTATTTTGTCCATCTAAGCTGAGTTTTTCTAAACTAACCATGTTTGTAAAGGCATCATTAAAACTTCTTTAATGTGGCAAATTACTAGTTTGTCCATTGATTAGTAACAATGCTTTGAACAAGTAGCCCTGGGCCCCAGGTTATGAAACAGTTTTCATGTTCAACTCACTTGAGCATGAAATTGTGTGTGCTTTTAAATATGAGCATACAGAAAAAAAGTTTATGTTTAGATCAACAGAAAACAATATTTGTCATGCTCATAAATATGTTGGCATTTTATACTAATGAGCAGGACAAATTTCATGCTCAAGTGAGCTGAGCATGAAGAAAAAGTTCTATAACCTCGGCGCCTGGTCTTGGTTTCTCTTGCGGTCTCAATTTCAACAGGGAGATCAATATAAATAGGAAATGAAATCAACACTAATTGACATTTATGATTTTAATAATAATCAAAAACTACTTCACTAATAGCACATTTCAGATTCAGATTATTTACAGATAAATATAAACAAATATTATACATGTATTAGACTCTTAAAGGGGTAGGGGGTGACTTGAGGTTTAACGTCCCCGTCAAGACAATACAGGTCATTGTTGCTTCCAATTTTATGGGACTTAGTGAAATGTTACTATTAAGACCAGATAAAATAAAGGCCATTTTTGCTTTTAGAGGCATATCATAGATTTCATTGTTTTCTGTTTTCTACACACATAGTAGGGGATCATCTTCGAAACTGTTAAAACATGGTCTTAAAGACTACTTTTGAACAGTCCCGAAGGTGATCTTTATATAGGAATTTTACTGCATTTCTTTCCGTTGTACCAGTGAGACAGCTTTTGTCACTTTGGCTTTTTGAAAGAGTTACTTCCCATGAAGGTATATCCATTCCCCTAAAATAGCTGGTTTGGAAGTTGAGAGCTGAGGTCTTGTTTATGTCACGGTTTTGAGGTGTATGGATACAACTTCAGAAAGTGTAATACTGTAAAATATTTTATTTCCCATTAGAAGGAAAGAATTTTCCTTTGCGAGTAGATAAAAACTGTTGAAACCGATGAAACACAGTAAAATTCCTATATTAAGACCACCTTTGGGACTGTTTAAAAGTACTCCTTAAGACCACTTTTGAACTTTTGAACAAACCCAAAAGCGATCCCTTGCAAAAGGACAATGGTTGTAGAAAACGCTAAGAAAAATAATTATGTTGTTTTCACCACGGACGCCATACTTCCTCATCTGTGTTTTGATATGGAACTACTTTTTCTGGCGTTAAACTTGAGCTGGAGTCTAGTGACATGTTGCTAGATGAATTTAAACTCGAGTCAACGCTGTCATTACAAGGATGAATGTACTGTTGTTCATTGAAGTATTGTCCATTACAATCAGCACGTTCTTGTGCAGCACTTTCATAAAGCGGTGGCTGATTTGTTACATGTACACTTGTGTTTCTGTAATCTCCAAATGATTGAATATCACTTCGCGGTGTTCTGTCATACGCAGACGGTACTTTCGCAGAACACGGCATACTCGGAATCCTTCCCGTCTTTTCGAGATAAGCGCTTTGAAGATGATTGTTCAGCCGAAAGAGTGAATCAGTGTCAAGGGCTTTTGTTGCGGTGAGGAAACGGATTGTCTCCCTCGCACAGTCTTTGAAGCCCACCTTGTAGCTGTCCACCTCTGTTGCCAAGGAGACAGATCTCTGCTGGTGCGTGAGTGATGTCAGTTGGTTCACAGTAAGTTCCAAAATATCTGCCTTGTCTAGCCGAGCCATCGACGTAGAACTCTGAAAAGAACAAACCAAAGCTAAACAACTTAATACATGTATCATGTTCATAAAATACCCGAGGTGAAGGAAGTCGGAAGTGTTTTGATAAAGGAGTTACACATAACGGCATCCGCACCCTTAAGACGCCGAGAAAAACTGAAAATGTCGTCTGCTGTTTTTTTTTTTTTTTTTTGTTTTGTTTTTTTTTTTTGTTTTTTGGCAAACTGTTTAAAAATATTTTTGTATACTGGCAACGGCGTAGACTCAGATCCGACGGCATGTCTACACTTTTAGCATGATCAATACGGCATGTCTACACTTTTAGCCATGATCAATACTGGTTCACTACTTACTAGGATAGTATGCATGAACCCCTTTGGTGTTCAAAGGGTTCATTAATGTATGCAACTCAATGACTCAAATCATAGGGGCTTGAATCATGAAAACATTTAAAAAAAAAAAAAAAAAAAAATTGCACTATAATAGAGTCTCGAATATAGTACCAAAAAAAAAATGTTTTTTTTTTTTTTCATTTTTTTTTTTCATGATTCAAGCCTCTATGCTCAAATTGAAACAAGAGAACAGCTGCATACAGCTTTCCTATTGACAGCTGAACAGCGTTATGAATGTACACGCATCCGACTGAGCTACCGCGGCCGGCTTCATAATCCGACTGAGCTATACATTAGATATAACAAGCTTCTGTAACATTCAATTTGGTGTCAGTGAGTGAGTGAAGCTGTTTTGTTGTTAACCGCAACAGTGGATGTAAATGCTATTCTTGTTTTAATTTTAGCTCTTGTGCCAGATTAAACATCAAATTATGGAAAGAAATGGGTGTAAATATAAACCATGTATGTATTTTATATCAAATTATGATCAATACTGGTTGACTACTTACTAGGATAGTATACATGAACCCCTTTGGTGTTCAAAGGGTTCATTAACCCTTGTCCTGCTGAACCCGGATAATTATGCCTTTTCTTTGAAACAATGTAGATCCAGATCAGATGGCTTCTGAAGAAGCCATCTGATCAGGATCTACATTGTTTGTCATTCAGGTTGTGAATTTGTTGTAATAATTTGCATCAAGTAATCTGATTGGTTGATAATTGGTAGTAGGTGTGGCATATATGAATATTCAGCAGGATAAGGGTTAATGTATGCAACTCAATGACTCAAATTGAAACATGAGAACAGCTGCACACAGCTTTCCTATTGACAGCGGAACAGCGTTATGGATGTAAATATAAGCCATTTATGTATTGCATATCAGTTATGATCAATACTGGGTCACTACTTACTAGGATAGTATGCATGAACCCCTTTGGTGTTCAATGGGGTTCATTAATGTATGTAACCAAATGTTATTTTGGAAATGAAAGTGATTATTAACATCCATTGAAGTGTGAACAAAATCAGGTCTCGAGCAAAGTAAGAGAGCCCTGAAGGGGTTCATGAAAACTTTGCTTGTGACCCGTAGATGTTCATACTTCAGTGAACGTAAAATAAATTACCTTTGATGTTAAAAAAATCTGATCTGAGGACTAAAACTGAAACGAGAACAATTGCACACAGTTTTTCTATTGATAGTGGAGCAGCGTTATTGATGTCATAAAGGCACTGTCAAATCATATTGAAAAGAACAATGGCTCAGTTTGAGACGGTCATTTGACCTATTCACATTTTTCCTGGGCATGCTTATACGTAGGCGGTTAACCAGTACAGTGCACATTCTTTCGCCAGAAACTGACAACTGTCCTTCTTGAATCAGCGGAAGGGAGAGAATGGCCGTAGAAAAGATTCATGATCAATCTCCACAAAAGAATGTTGCCGACCCCGGCAGGTATCAAACCCGCGTCCTCCTGATCACCAGTCAGACACGCATCCGACTGAGCTACCGAGGCCAGCTTCATAATCCGACTGAGCTACCGAGGCCGGCTTCATAGTATACAATCTTGAGCTGAACCCGTCATATTCACCTATCATGCATGATATACACACTTAGCTAAACCTGGTATATTCATACTGGAGAAAAACCTTCCTGGCGCACGGACCTCCGTGGCCTAGTGACTCTTATTCATTGCTGTGGTTTGAGCCCTGTTCGGGAACATTTGTGACGCAGTGTTTTGCAACGGAAGGTCATATGGTTTTCTTCGGGTACTCGAGTTTTTGTCCACCTCTGATTAACGATCGGCTCGAAATAAGCGAAATAATCTTGAACGGGCTGAAATAAAAAGTGCCCTCACGTGTACATACTGGAGAAAAACCTTAATAGCACAATTGATTGTTCATCGAGGTGAAATAAAAGAAACCCTCACGTGTACATGCTGGAGAAAAATCTTAATAGCACACCTTTAATCCCAGAGAAAACAACCCATAAGCCAATCACAACATTTTATTACCGACAAAGGTGTTTTAATGTGTAAATTCGCATTCTTTAAAACCATGAGAACATTCATGCTCGAGGCACACCTAATGAAAGTTCTTTGACTGTAAAATAAAATTATTTTTAAATGATTTATTTTATATCTCAATCCTTCTGTTTATACAGAGATAGGAAATTGCATTTTGCCCTTGTGGGCACAGTTTTCTTTTCTTCAAACAAACGATATCATCACTAAAAGCACCACTAAAATGTGCTTAGGTCCACCTTTGATTGGCGACCGACCCGAAGAATGTGAAATATTATGATGATATATTGATTGGGCCGTAAAACAGTAAAACACAATAAAGCAAAAAGAAGAAAAACAAATAACAAAAAAAAACAAAAAAAAAAAAAACAAAAAAAACATGCATATATATATATAACTTAGATTTTGTTGTCAGACACGCAGCCGACTGCGTAATGGAGCCAAATGGAACTCTTGGAGTCTTATAAGGCCTCAATGAGGCGGTTCCAACGAACATATCTTTGGAAGTGTAAAACAAGATAATAATAATAATAATTAAATATCCAACGATGTAAAGTCAATCAGCATTTATTTTATCTTGCATATAAAATGTAAAACGAAAAAAAAAACAACATTTAAAATGTAAAACGAAAAATAAAAAAAACAACATTTAAAATGTAAAACGAAAAAAAAAAAAGAAAAAAAAAAAAAAGAAAAGAAAGAAAGAAATCCTTCATTAACTCAAAGGTATAAGTAGCTTTGATCTCATTACTCACTCTCCAGCTCAGACCAGGTAAAAGCGGTATGTTCCAGTCCGCCTACTACATTTATTCACACCTTTAATCCCAGAGAAAACAACCCATAAGCCAATCACAACTTTTTTATTACCGACAAAGGTTTTAATGTGTAAATTCGCATTCTTTAAAACCATGAGAACATTTTTATCAATTTGGGATTTTGTATAAATTTGGTGCCACATCTAAGTAGCCCCATTCCTGTTCTTTGCAACAAAAAAGCATCGTCAAAAATGAAAGTTACAAGGACCGTCGAGCACAGATTGATCGAAGCCGAGTACAAATTTCGTCGATCATGTGTCCAGATCATACTCATCAACCAGACGCTCAGAAGTCTCAGTCACCGCTACAATAAGGCAAAGGCAAGCAACATGAGATCATTCCGTTACCCACTGCGATTGAAGTTGGCTATTGTGGAGGGGGTACGCAACATGTACTATGACTACGCCATATTGAAAGCTGAAGAGACACAACAACTAAGAGCAGTGCTGAATGAGACGACTAACCATCTAGATAACAATCAGCATGAGACTGAAGAAGACGAGAATTAAACTACGCCAAACTGAAAGCTGAAGAGACGCAACAACTAAGAGCAGTGCTGAATGAGACGACTAACCATCTAGATAGCAATCAGCATGAGACTGAAGAAGCCGAGAATTAAACTACGCCAAACTGAAAGCTGAAGAGACGCAACAACTAAGAGCAGCGCTGAATGAGACGACTAACCATCTAGACAGCAATCAGCATGAGACTGAAGAAGCCGAGAATTAAACTACGCCAAACTGAAAGCTGAAGAGACGCAACAACTAAGAATAGCGCTGTATGAGACGACTAACCATCTAGATAGCAATAAGCATGAGACTGAAGAAGCCGAGAATTAAACTACGCCAAACTGAAAACTGAAGAGACGCAACAACTAAGAGTAGCTCTGAATGAGACGACTAACCATCAAGATAACAATCAACATGAAACTGAAGAAGCCGAGAATTAGACTACGCCAAATTGAAAGCTGAAGAGACGCAACAACTAAGAGCAGCGCTGAATGAGACGACTAACCATCTAGATAGCAATCAGCATGAGACTGAAGAAGCCGAGAATTAGACTACGCCAAACTGAAAGCTGAAGAGACGCAACAACTAAGAGCAGTGCTGAATGAGACGACTAACCATCTAGATAGCAATCAGCATGAGACTGAAGAAGCCGAGAATTAGACTACGCCAAACTGAAAGCTGAAGAGACGCAACAACTAAGAGTAGCGCTGAATGAGACGACTAACCATCAAGATAGCAATCAGCATGAGACTGAAGAAGACGAGAATTAGAAGTCGGAGTGCTCGTACTATCAAAACTCAAAAGGCCCTTTTCAGGGCCATCATTTAATTTGATAAGAAAAACCTTATAATGTTATCACAAAAATTACCCTTTTTAAGTTTCTGCATGTGTTATTATTATTATTATAATTATTATTATTATTATTATTATTTTCACAGCAGCCTGCAACCAATAATCATTATCATCACTTGAACAAGTCCGTGAAATGAAGACCCCCCTATACCCCACATCCCTGTATAGTATATGTATGTACGATTTACAGGGAGGGCTAGCTCGGTTGTTGTCAGTACATCACGTGAACAACTCCGTGAAATGAAGACGCCCCTATACCACACTTTATATAGAGAAAACTGGGGTTTACGGGGGTGAACATTATTTTTCTTATTTTTACTCCAAGACATAGGTTGTGGGTACTCGTTAGAACCGCCTCAATGAGGCGGTTCTAACGAGCACCCACAACCTATGTTTGCAGTATTTATAAGAAACATATCACGGATTTTCATCAGAAAAATGGCCATTTGGAGATGTGAAAAAATGCACTATGTCGCACGGGTGTGTTATCGTAATGTTTTAACAAGTCCGTCTGATGAACACCCTTAAAATCCCCACTTTGTATAGAGTTTACTGGATTTATTAAACTAACAATCTTAATTATGATAAAAGGAATAATTGTTTTCCTTATTTTCGCTATAAGCATATATTATGGGCACTCGTTACAGCCGCCTCAATGAGGCGGTTTTAATGAGCACCTGCAGTTTGTTTATACTAGACTTGTTCATACTGGAGACACACGTAAAGAAATTAAACACGTCGAACTTTAACGGTCATCCAGATAACCGCTGTCGGTTAAAGTTAATACATAGATTTATATAGGAACTTGATAATTATTTCCCCATAAAATAAAAACTTATAAGAACATCTTTTAAATTCTTTTACAATTATCCACATGCATATTAATGAAATTTTATGAACAGCTATTAGTTCTTTTTACATATATTTGGAAGCCCCCTCTAAATGTATAGAATACATAGTAAAACTACTGAATACAGCGACAAAACTGATGATTTTATTTTCATAACTTTTTTTGTAAACTGTTATTTCTTTTCTGTGCCAGCGGGAGTAAAATTGCAATTTATTGTGAACACGTCCATATAAAATTTGTAAAATTAAAAATGAAAATAATTTGGTCCTTTTTGAAAATGGAATACACTACCCCTTTTTTTCTATTTCCAGTTTACCTTGGTCACCTAGATAACCATAGCCAGGTAGCTGTGGGAGATAACCATTTATTTTCTGTGTTGTACGCGTTAATTCCCTTGATTATCAGCACAGCTGAGAAAGGTCATGTTCGTATAAGTCCGGTATGGGGATCTTCTTGCTGTAACTTTAATCATCATCATCATCATCATCATCATTAGCGGATTTTTTATTAACCTGCAGATACAGGATCAACATCCACATAAGTGGGCCCCCTTACAGGTTGCTGGCTTGCTGCGCGCATGGCATCTCTCACACGGGTCGATAGCCGAGAGCTTCCACTCTCTGTATACTCTCTGTCAGCTGCTTTAAGGTCATCTTGGACCTGGGAGCCCACATTTTCCATCCACCTGTATGACACCTGGCAGAGATCCAGGTCCTTAATGCCAAGCCGCGCAAGTAGTTCACTGGTCCTGACGGTGACAGTCTGGAGGTCTGTCCGATTGTCACCCCGCTACAGGCGTTGGAGGTTTGGTAATGATTTATTTTAAATCTCATTTCTTCTGTTTGTACAGTGACACAAAAATTGCATTTTGCCCCATCCGGGCTCAGTTTTTCCAAACTAACGATGTCGTCAGCAACGACACCATTAATGGCAATTATGTTAATATTTTTGCTGAAAAAGATAGTTTTTGCATTTGGAAAAGCCACTCATATTTTCCAGCAGAAATGCAAATTAGCCTATATTTAGTTTGCTAAAACTAAGTATTAACAATTGACCACTGGTGAACTTATTAAGCTAATAATGCTTTGAACAAATAGCCATGGGCCCAAGGTTATGAAACTTCTTTCATGCTCAACTCACTTGAGCATGAGTAAATATGAAAATACAGATAAAAATAGGTATTTATGCTTAGATCAGCAGAAAACAATATTTGTCCTGCTCATAAATATTAAAATGCCAACATTTGTTGGCATTTTAATATTAATGAGCAGGTCGAATTTCATGCTCAAGTGAGTATGAACAATATTTTATAACCTCGGGGCCAGGTCTTTTTCAATTCACTTGAGTATGAGAAGACTTGAAAATACAGATAAAAATAGGTATTTTTATGCTTAGATCAGCAGAAAAATTATTTGTCCTGCTCATAAATTAAATATTTTAATATTAATGAGCAGGATCAATTTCATGCTCAAGTGAGTTGAGCATGAAAAAAGTTTTATAACCTCGGGGCCTGGTCTTGGTTTCTCTGGCAGTCTCAGTTTCAACAGAGAGATTAATAGATCAATAAAAATTCAGATAATTGGCATTTATGATTTTAATAAGAATCAATAACCACTTCACTAATAGCACATTTCAGATTCAGATTATTTACATATAAATACAAACAAATATTATACATGTCTTAGACTTTTTTTAAAACTGGGAGGGGGGTGCCTTGATCGAGACTATATAGGTCATTGTTGCTTCCAGTTTTGTAGGACTTTGTTAAATATTGCTATTAAGACCAGCTAAAATAAAGGCCAGCTTTGCTTTTAAAAGGCATATATCAGAGGTTTCAGTTATCCTTTTTTCTCTTTTTTACACCCATAGTAAAGACCATCTTTGTAACTGTTCAAAAATGGTCTTAAAGACCACTTTTGAACAGTCCCAAAAGTGGTCTTTATGTAGGAATTTCACTGCATTTCTTTCAGTTGTAACAGGGAGACAGCTTTCATCATTTTTTGAAAGAGTTACTTCCCATGAAGGTGTATCCATTTCCCCTTAAATAGCGGGTTTGGAAGTTAAACAAGACCTCATCTTCTGGCTTAATTTATGTCACGGTCTTGATGCGTATGGATACAACTTCAGAAGGGGTAACACTTATTTTAAAGTGGTCTTTAAGACCACTTTTGAGCAGTCCCAAAGGTGGTCCTTTGCAAAAGGACAGTGGATGTAGAAAACGCTAAGAAAAATAACTGTTATGTTATTTTCACCACGGACGCCATACTACCTCATCTGTGTTTTGATGTGGAACTACTTTTTCTGGCGTTAAACTTGAGCTGGAGTCTAGTGACATGTTGCTAGATGAATTTAAACTCATGTCAACGCTGTCATTACAAGGATGAAAGTACTGTTGTTCATTGAAGTATTGTCCATTATAATCACACGCACCTGTCTCTACAGCACTTTCATAAAGCGGTGGCTGATTTATTACATGCACACTTGTGTTTCTGTAGTCTCCAAATGATTGACTATCAGTCCGCGGTGTACTGTCATGCGCAAACGGTACTTTCGCAGGACACGGCATACTCGGAATCCTTTCTGTCTTTTCCAGATACGCGCTCTGAAGATGATTGTTAAGCCGAAAGAGTGAATCGGTGTCAAGGGCTTGTATTGAGGTGAGGAAACGGATTGTCTCCCTTGCACAGTCTTTGAAGCCCTTCTTGTAGCTGTCCACCTCTGTTGCCAAGGAGACAGATCTCTGCTGGTGCGTGAGTGACGTCAGTTGGTTCACAGTAAGTTCCAGAATATCTGCCTTGTCTAGCCGAGCCATCGACGTAGAACTCTGAAAAGAGCAAATCAAAGCTAAATAACTTAATATCATGTTCATAAAATACCCGAGGTGAAGGAAGTGTTTTGATAAAGGCGTTACACATAACGGCATCCTCAGCCTTAAGACGCCGAGAAAAACTACACCTGAAAATGTCGTCTGCTGTTTTTTTTTTCTTGCAAACAGTGTGGGCCCAGACCAGACTGGATCTGAGCCCACACTATCTGAAAAAAAAACTTTTAATGTAACCAGCAGACGACAAAGCAGACGCTAATTGTCGTGATTAGCAATTTATTCACTTTAACCTTTACCTCTGACTTTCTGAAGTGGACTTTGAATTTGGGCGCGGCCATTTTGGTAAATATGGATTTTTGTCAATTATCTTTAACAGGAAACGGCGTAGACTCAGATTCGACGGCATGTCTACACTTTTAGCATGTGTATCTGTACCGGGCTAGAGGACTGATCACATTTGAATGAGAGTATAACAGGTAACGAAGCTAACGTACAATAAACAAAACATCTAAATAGTGTTGACGGGCACAAAAAACCTGAATCCAAACAAACAAAGAAAAACAACGTGACATACGAGCCAATCTATTTGTCCAAATCCCGGTGGGTGGGGGTGCCCGAATCTACTGTAGTTTACACAATCAAATCGCCAGTGCTGTCCGTCCGAGCTTTGGTAGGATATTATTTTAATTATTGAGCCCCGCCGAGAAATAGATTGGGCTGCATGATGCCTCCACGCAGAGCTGAAACCGACAGAACTAGAGTACTGGTAAACCGCTACGAGGGTCTAAGCCTGTCCCGGCGAAGTGATACTAGTCGGGCCGACGCTACATATAATCCCTTTTGGGTTTTTTAGGAGGTAGGGTTTGTGATGTCATTTCAACTCAATGTCAGTCCCACAGAATCGGAATCAATGACCAAAATTGTGTTGACGGGGATGTACAGTAGAACATCGATGGCTCGAACACCGATGGCTCGTTAACCATGGCTGAGTCGAACTCATTCTTGAGCCCCTAGGGAAATCCTCTACATAAGAAAAAGTGGGGGATAATTAAAGATTTTAGTTTTTTATCTTGCAAATGTATGCTGTGTGTACTCATTAGAATCGCCTCGATGAGGCGATTCTAATGAGTACACACAGCATACATTTTCATTAAAGAACACCGAAAAGATGTCCAAAAGTATTTCGTTATGCCTCAGGACAGTAACCCTCGGTGGTTAGAACTACCCCTGTCTCGAACAGATTTTCGAGGTCCTAAAGGTGTTCGAGCCATTGAAGTTCCACTGTAAACCCTCAACAAATGCAAACAAACAAACAGTATGTTGGAAAATGTTCCTGAACATGGAAAAGACTGTTTCGTTATAACCAATTATTCCTGTTCTTTTAAGTAAACATAGTGACTGTGTAGTGCTAAGAATAGTGCGTCTACAAGGAATATTTCAGCTCCCGCCCATCGGGGCTTGAAGAAAAAGATGGACTCCTTGATGATGCTTCCACGCAGAGCTGAAACCGAGTACTGGTAAACCGCTTATAGAGGATCTAAGCCTGCCCAGGCAAAGCGATGGGAGTTGTACCGTCCATGCTTGTAAACCCTACTTGTTTCATTTGGCAACAGGGCTGGAGATGTCATTTCATTTCAATGTCGGTGATATTTACGGTATTTCAGCTGTTTTACTTCCTAAGTAATTCTAAGTATCTACTCACAAAACAAATAATGTAGATCCTGACCAGACACAGCATATTCCTATTTTCGACATAGTGACTGAATAGGGTATGGTGATAAGAATAGCTTTTAACAACCCTTGCCCGAAATATTTTCACGCGATTCAACTTTATTGGTCAGTGGTAGTCACGTGAACATCAGCAGTATGAGGTCTATTGTATATAAAACTGTTACTATTAGAGCTATTCGTACATCAACCAAAACGATCAAAAAATTACTTACATTTTGTTTAATATTCACCGCTAGAAGAGATTTCAACTGGGCCAAACTGTTGTTCATTCTGTCTCTCCTTCTCTTCTCAACCAGGGGCTTCCGTATCTACAATAAATAAATAATGATATTCGAAAATCAATACCGTCATGCACGATAACAATTCCGTGAAACGAAGATCATTCTAAACCCCACTAGCGAAAAGTGGGGTTTAGGGGTATACATTATCTAATGTTGAAAGCAGAAATAAGAAATGTTTACCTAATATATGTAGTTTAGGTCGTAGTACCAAAGCGTTAATCCAAAATCGTTAATCCATAGACAAAATGGCAAATATCAATGTTCAGATCAACAGACATGGACTCCAGAAGAGTGTAATCGTGTTGGACTCGATCATTTCACACTGACATGTTTTCCTAATGCAAATTTTTTTCCATCTGCCTGTTTCTACAAGCTCTGATGGTTAAATCTTTATTATGGCAAATTTTGCTGAAAAAGAGTCCCTTTTAGCTACAGCTGCCCTTTTTGAATCAGCTGAGGAAAAATAATGACCATATTCATATTTCATGATCAGTCTCGATAGATAGTATCTGAGTGTTGGCTGCAAATCATTGTCTTAATCGGGACTGTGACTTTTCTTTTAACCATTAGATTCTTGTACTCAAACATGTATGCGGCGTCTGATATGGATCTACACTGTTTGGCATTGTCCCAGCATGGCCCAGTCCATGTTTCACATATATTAACCACCTTTATCATATGACGTCGCGTCTGAGAGTGTAATAACGCCATGTAATAAATTCGATAATCCACTAGTGGATTGAATATGCAAATTAGTTAGATACGCCCCGTAACGTTACATGTACAAGGTCCTTATCGACATCGCGTTTACTAATGCCGGAATATATACATTTTTGTTAAAAAAATCGTGGATAAAATGAGCTTTAAGGTCATATGATAAATAGAATCTTGTATTCGTGCTCATGTATTATTGAATTTATTAAACTCGTTGAAGAAAAGGGATAAAACGCTCGGCAAAGCCTCGCAGTTTATCCCTTTTCCTCAACTCGTTTAATAAATTCAATAATACATGAGCACTCGTGTAAGATCCTCTATATACAGAGTCCATGACAAGAACAGTACCGTTCACGGTCAGCGATACTCACGTGGGAAACGTTTGGGACGACCAATCGCCGAAAAATAGTTTTTAATGCCATGAAATACACTATCACCAGTGAGTGAATCACAACGATAAATAAATAAATAAATAAATAAATAAATAAATAAATAAATAACCTTTCTCATGTAGGTAGGATCCGAACTTGGTGACCTAGTACCAACCATTCTGTTTTGACTTTGCTAGACAGTTTGTGGAATGGTTTGCCTTGGGTTCTACGTGGTATATATAACCTACATGCACGTGTCAATGGTTTACTCAAGGATATTGTCAATTAAAGACGTTCCCTGTCCCCTAGACAGCCACGAGTTTCTCATCCATGCCCTTTATCTAAAATGACATTGATAGCTTAATTAGGATAGAAATTGTAGGTAAGTACTCCAACAATTAGTCAATCACTTTAAGAGGTGCTAATTTGCACCTGCTTCTTGGCGACTTAAGAGCGCTACTTGTTATTTTCACACCTTGGCTTAAAACATTACTGGAGACAAGGAAACATGATGACAAGATCCTTCAAGTTCGCTTTGGATGATCGAAAACCCGTCTGATTAACATGGAATCACTGGATGGAAAATACATTTTGTCATACAGATGGGATCTCAACTGATAACTATTTGTACCGTGCGGTCCTTTTTCATACTTATCTGGCGTTCAAAATTCTAAATTACAGTGCTTCTACTTTACTCAGGGGAAGGCACTGGCAGTTCAGCATGACTCACATTTCACTGAATCTGCCGCATTTTGCAGCCAAGAAGCACTCAAACTTTACGTCCTGTTGTGGGGCAATGCTAACGCGCCTGACCGTAGCGGACGTAAAATGCTTAAACTTTACAATACAATACAATACAATACAATTCATACTTATCTGTGGGTACGGACTCTAATAGTTATTTATGAGTATGGATTCTAATAGTTATCTGTGGGTACGGATTCTCATAGTTATCTATGGGTACGGACTCCAGCACTTATTTATGGGTACGGATTGTAATAGTTATCTATGGGTACTGATTCTAATAGTTATCTATGGGTACGGACTCTGATAGTTATCTAAGGGTACGGACTCCAATAGTTTTTTATGGGTACGGATTCTAATAGTTATCTATGGGTACGCTATGGGTACGGACTCTAATAGTTATGTATGGGTACGGATTCTAATAATTATCTATGGGTACGGATTCTAATAGTTATCTATGGGTGGGCCCCACTTGAACTATGATATTTGTCCTGTTCAAGAATAGAAAAAAATGCTGGCAATTTAAGGGGAATGGGGACACCTGGCACATTTTTCCACCATTTTCAAAGGGAGACAACTTTCAGGACTTCCTGTTTGCTTTTCTACAAGTCCTGACGCACTGAGAAAGGGATCTACTTTTAAATGAAAGAATTCGCTGCTGAGGAACAATCCAATCACGAAAACATGCCTATATGATTTTGACCCCCTTGAATCCCACTTTTACGGGCCTCCGTGGCCTAATGGATAAGAGCGCTGACTCTTAGTCATTAGGTCTCTCACCGCCGTAGGTTCGAGCCCCGCTCGGGCCACGTGTGAGACGCCAAGTTCCGCAACGGAAGGTCAGGTGGTTTTTCTCCGGGTACTCCGGTTTTCGCCCACCTCTGATTAACGATCGGCTCGATATGAGTGAAATAATCTTAAAAGGGCCGTAAAACCCAAACCAAAAAAAAAAAAAAAAAAAAAAAAAAAAAAAAAAAAATCCCACTTTTATATAGTAAAACTAGGGTTTCCGGGGGTATACCTTATTTTTCTTATTTCTGCTCTAAAATATAGATTGTGGGTACTGGTTAGAACCGCCTCGTCAGTTGAGGCGGTTCTAACGAGTGCCCACAACCTATATTTTGAGCAGAAATTAGAAAAATATCACAATTTTTCATCATAAAATTTTCATATTTTCGGCGATAAAAGTGGCAATGTATTTGTATAGGCGTGTTTGCGTAATGTTTTTTCTTTAAGAGTAAACCCCTATTGACATGGGAGTCAAAAATGCTTTTGCAGGAGTTGCCTCTCCTGAAGATGTTCCCAATCCCCTGAATGCATTAGACATTATTCAAATGCACTTGGGTATGTTTAAGAAATTATTTTTATTTTTCTGCTGTTCATGAAAGTTTGAAAGCAGTGTGTCGCGTGCAAAGTAAATGAACCCCGAAGGCGAACATGTCAACTTTGCAAGCGACCCGCTGTCGTTCATACTTTCATGAAAATCAGTTTTTTTAATATATAATAATATTCTTGCCCCTCATCACTAGGCGAAAAAAATGCTTATAAGGCAAACTTTTAAAGCTGAAAAAATATTAACACGCTGTTTTCTGCAAAGAGAGGGAACAATGTTGACGTCACCAACGGCCGTAGAGAACCGTGGGTTAGACTGTCACTGAAATTCACTAAAACTCGTGACTCGATGCGTTCATGGTAGTTTGAACTACATTATCTTCTGTAGGTTTATATTATAGGGATCAACCATGGTTTTTCATGCATTAACATTTGCCGGATCCCGAGGAAGCTGTTTGAACATGAGGCCGCTAGGCCGAATGTTCAAATATCTTTCGAGGGCTCCGGCAAATGTTAATGCAATGAAATAACCATGGAAGATCGTTGTTCTTGCATAACTTACGTATCCGACCGCAAATTTTGACTGAAACGCCCAGAAGCTCCATATAAATTCCATGTAAACTCTTCAAATGCGACAGGCATACCAAAATGGCGGCCAGTTCAGAATGTTGTTTACAATGACGTTGTTATGCAGTGACGTCATCATAGAACCCGAAAACGCTACTATCAGGGCGATAACGTTACGTCGCTCAACCTAACGTAAACAAAACAAGGCCCGTCTTGTGATATCAAAAGCTCAAAATCCATGTTCAAACAGCACGCGAATTACATGATTTGAACATGGTTTTTGCTGTTTGAGCACGGCTTTCGTTCCATTTGACAATGGCTTCAAACACCCATGCGCATAGGTATTTATGCAAGAATATAGGGATCAACCATGGTTTTTCATGCATTAACATTTGCCGGATCCCGAGGAAGCTGTTTGAACATGAGGCCGCTAGGCCGAATGTTCAAATATCTTCCGAGGGATCCGGCAAATGTTAATGCATTGAAATAACCATGGATGATCGTTGTTCTTGCATAACTTACGAATCCGTCAGGAAATTTTGACGAAAACTCCCAAAAGCGCCATATAAATTCCATATAAACTCTTCAAATGCGACAGGCAAACCCAAATGGCGGCCAGTTCAGAATGTTGTTTACAATGACGTTGTCATGCAGCGACGTCATCATAGGACCCTCAAACGCTACGTTCAGGGCGATAACGTTACGTCGCTCAACGTAACGTAAACAAAGCAAGGCCCGTCTTGTGATATCAAAAGCTCAAAATCCATGTTCAAACAGCACGCGAATTTCATGATTTGAACATGGTTTTTGCTGTTTGAGCACGGCTTTCGGTCCATTTGACAATAGCTTCAAACAGCCATGCGCATACGTATTTATGCAAGAACAGACATTACACTGGAAATGTAACGTCAAAATTTGCGACAGTATAGTCATGGTTCAACGTTGATTTTCATCTGTTAGCATTGTGTTTTCTTATATGTCACGCGAAACGGACCTTCTGCATTACGAAAACACGCCTATACCAAAACATTGTAATCTTTATCGCCGAAAAAATGAAAAATTTGAGATGAAAAATTGTGATATTTTTCTTATTTCAGCTCAAAATATAGATTGTAGGTACTCGTTAGGAGCTCGATGAGGCGGTTCTAACGGGTACCCACAATCTATATCTTAGAGTAGAAATAAGAAACATAAGGTTTACCCCTATAAACCCCAGTTTTATTATATAAAAGTGGTGTCCGAGGGGGTCAAAATTATATAGGCGTGTTTTCGTGATGTGGGAAGTTACGTCATATTATGCTTTTCAATGAAATATAGAGATTTCTTAGTGAAATTGAAAACGATATTGTCCGAGTCACTGTTTCAAACAGTGACTGATATCAATTTTATTATTGCACTGTTTTTGGGACTACTTTCTTCAAATCTAATTCTGTGATCAGTTTTTCCATTACCATAATTTATGATTGAAAACTAATGGACTGTGTTAGAATTGATGCTTAGGCTGTTCACACATCACGGGGACGTATAAATGGCGTATTTTTCGACGCTGACGTCACGTATTTTGTCGCGCGAATTTAGTTCAGTCCTGAACTGTCAATTATTTCAGTAACCATTCATGACAGTGCCATCCCAGGCTTTTTCTCAGGTGCAAATTTTTAGTTTACACTCAATATTATACCCAGTAAACACGCTGGGCACCACGAAATTGGCGCGAAACGACGGGGAACAAAGTTTGGTTTTTGTCCGAGGGCGAGTGACGCGATTAGTGAAGCTTAATATTGCTGTTTTGAAGCATGTAAGAAACAGAAAATTTGATTTTTGTAGTGTAAAATCAAATTTTATTTCACTCATAAACACCAACACCGGTACTCGTGAAAATACTGGTTTTGGTGTTCATTCGATGAAATAAAATTCGATCTTACACTGACAAAATCAAATATTCTCTATTTATGCTGCTCACTGCACAACTTTTAACAAAACAACTGAATGAAAACTGTCACTTGGGGTGGGGGTCGGATCGTCGGTTTTACGGTCACAAATTGCATTATATGGCTTCGCTGGGGTTTACAGGGGTGTGCCTTATTTTCTCATTTCTGCTCTAAAATAGATTGTGCCTACTCATTAGAACTGCTTCGGTGAGGTGGTTCAAACGAGTACCCACACTCTATATTTTGACCAGAAATAAAGAAAAAATATCACAATGTTTCATCTTAAAATTTTCGTTTTTTTCGGCCGTAGAGTTTACAATGTATTTGTATAGGCGTTTTCGTAATATGGGCAGACATGAAGCCTCATTTGTATGTATATAGAGGCTCTTACATGAGTGTTCATGCATTAATATTTACATTTCAGTGTAAAGGCTAATGTAAACCTACAGAAAACACTGTAGTTCAAACTGATGAGGGGCAACGAATGTAAGTATAAAAAATAAACTTAATGTTTCTGCTTTTCATGAAAGTATGAATCGGACAGCGGGTCGCTAGCAAAGTTTACAAGAACCCCTTTGGGGTTCATTTACTTTGCACGCGACCCACTGCGTTCATACTTTCATGAACCGCAGAAAAATAAAATTCATTTCTTAATTGAATTTATCGATCGAGTTGGGGAAAATGGATAAATGCGAGGCTTTGCCGAGCGTTTTAACCCTTTTTCCTCAACGAGTTCAATAAATCAATAATACATAAGCACGAATGCAATATTCTATTTATTAGAAGACATTTTAAACGCATTTTATTCGCGAATTTTTTAACAAAAATGTTAATATTCGCGATGTCGTTATGAACGTCGTACATGTAACGTTACGGGTGTATCTAACTATTTTGCATATTTATTCCACTAGTGGATTATCGAATTTATAACATGGCGTTATTACATTCTCAGGCGGGGCGTCCTGTGATAAATGATGATAAAACCGAACTAAGATTTTACATGCCAATTTCGCGCCCCCGCCCATCGGGGCTTGGAGAAATAGATTGGCCTTCATGGTGCTTCCACGCAGGGCATAAACCGACCGAACTTGTATACTGTTAAACCGCTTCGAAGGGCTAAGCCTGTGCAGGAAAATGGTGCTAGTTGGACCGCTCCTTACACCCTAGTTATTTCTTTGGGTGGTAGGGCTTCAGATGTCATTTCATCTCAATGTCGGGTAAAAGTTCTAACGTCTCCAAAACCTCAAAACAAATATACAAACATGCATGACAATGTCATCGGTCAACGGAAGGTGAAAAACGTTTTGCTGCCGGGATGAATAAGTCAGGTTTGCAGCCCTTCCAGTGTACCATTCGTAAAGTTTGTTACAATTTTTTATCATATGACGTCGCGTCTGAGAGTGTAATAACGCCATGTAATATTTTCGATAATCCGCTAGTGGATTAAATATGCAAATTAGCTACATACATGTAACGTTACATGTACGACGCCCTTAACGACGTCGCGTTTACTAATGACGGAATATTGATATTGTTGTAAACAGTCGTGAATAAAATGCGGAGTAAATATCATATGATAAATAGAATCTTGCAGTCGTGCTCATGTATCATTGAATTTATTATACTCGTTGAGAAAAAGTGATAAAATGCTCGGCAAAGCCTCGCATTTTATCCCTTTTCCTCAACTCGTTTAATAAATTCAATAATACAAGAACACTCATGTAAGATCCTCTATAAATCTCACAGTATAAAGTTCATAAGGTTTCACAAAATCGGCTTTTTCGGGTTTGGCTCCAGTGATAAACATATAATCAGGCTCTGTCAAACATGGGTGCACCGCATCACGAAAACACGCCTATATATTTTTTATCCCCTCAAAACCCACTTTTATATAGTAAAACTGGGGTTTACATGATTATGCATGACATAACATAAGTTTATTCAGCATTAAGCACATCTGCAATGCTTATAGCCTACAAAAATATATACAGTGTGCATTATTTTTCTTATTTCTTCTCAAAAACTTATTTTGTGGGTACTCGTTAGAACCGCCTCGTCGGCAATGGCGTGGCTAAATTTATTTATTCAGCCGAAAGGGTTAACAGATTAAAGAAAAATGTCACAGCTAAATAACACAGGGATTGTTTTGCTTGACTTGATAGATTTTGCAAGGTAACCGGGCGCTAAAAGCACATAGGGGCTACCCCCGCTCGCTAAATGGGATTAGTTTGTGAACTGCTCTTCCCAGGGCCTCCAATGTGCTGGCACTTGTCAATTCGACAGGTGTCAGCTGACCAATGGGAATATACTGAACTCTTAATCGGAGGAAGGCACAAATCGCACCCAAGGAAAAGCGTTTGTCCTAAGAAACACAGTTCTGTAGCGATTTTAGAATTTTGAGTGCAGAAATCAGACCAAAGGCGGGCTCTAGTATGTGATGACGTGTTGCCAATTTCGACTGCCAAATGTGTCAGAGCACAGCCCTGTTTTCGAATGTCTGGCCGAGGAAAAAAGCTAACATACAGTATCAGTTCTAGCTTCCATTATTCTCTGCCTCCACCCCTGACATGGCAAAGAAAACGCCTTCGGTCATGATGCTTGTTAGAGGGTGGTATAGCATGAAATTTTTGAATTTTGAACAGGCATCTAAAGTGAGCCAGGATGGGTGACTAATAGACCTGCCAATTCCGGCTTTTGCAAAAAGTCCTAGTACCCGTGCTCTCATCACGGAGACCTGCCTATGCAAGTGGGGTTCAAAATTGGACAGGTGTGTCTTCGTGATGTGTTTGGAGGTATGTGTTTGTTTGGGAAAGGCAGTGATGAGGCTAATCAGCCGTTTTGCAATCCCGCTAATTTTTATTTTTGAATGGTCTTCCAAAAGGCATTTTTAAGGGACTTCCTATTTCCAAATACCTAGCAAATGGTGGATATTGCCGTTGCCCCGCCTATAAAGATATTTAGCGCGTGACCTGTCCCCGTTTGTATGCTCTGTTCTGGCAGTATTTATGCCTTCGCTTTGCATACTTTCGGGGACTTCATTCTGTTGGTACCTAGGGGGAGCCCAATACGGGCTTTCTCCCAGGTGCCCTCGGGATGTTGTCCTGACGCTCTCCGTCGAGCCTCCTCTCGTTCCTGAAATACAAAAGTCGGATTAGTGCTTTGGGACCCCATGTGTGCGCTCGGATCAGTGTAGTTGTGTCCAGTTTCTTGTCCCCCGGGGTCCCACCTGTACCTGTAATACAAACAAAAGTCATTAGTGCATATTGCGCTTGTGCTAATATGACAGCGCCATCCGTCACATATTTTGGCTTCCCATTCTGTGCACAGGGCGGGCCGGGCTTGTGAGGGGGGAGTCCCCCCACAAAGGCACGGTCCGGCTCTTAGGGTAACTTGTTCAAAACCAAGTTAACGGGTGGCGCGGTTATTGTGAAGAATACCCTTCCCATGGGGGCTGCCTGTCCTGCAGCGGCATGTTACCTCATCGGAACACTCATAACTGCAAAGCACATGAGCCGCAACCACAGTGTCCCGAATCGGCTTGTCGCCGCAGGTTCAAGCATGTCCGTGGGAGTTTTCGGGCTATGGGATTTTCTTATGATGCGCTCTTGCCCGTGGTCTGTTATGATGTTGAAGGTATGGGAGGGTCATTGGTTTGTCCTTTGACGGGGGTAGCCTCGGAGGGGCCCCATAAGTGCAAAGCAAATGAGCCGAAACCACAGTGTCTCGCTTTGACGCCCCCGTCTCAGGTCCAAGTGCAGATTGACGGTAGGTGATGGTTGCCTAAGCGCGGTGTGTGGGTAACAACAACTGTTTTTCTGATACAACTTCGCAGTAATTTGTGTCTTTAAGGAATTTCTTAACCACCTCAGCTATGGCCGAGCAGTGTTTTACGGGGGGAGCGAGGAGATCTTGTAGGTGTACCGATTCATATCCTAATTTGAAAATTTCAGATTTTATCTCTCTTCGTGCATGGCCGTTTGTTACACATTCAAACAAGATGTGTTGTGTTGTCTCTAGTTCATAGTTATCGCATTTTCTGCATAGACCCGTTGTGTTTCCTAGTTGAGTGAGGTTGGCATATAGGCTGTTATAGTTAAATCTCAAACGGGAGAGCACCACGTCTAATTTTCTGTTGTTGCTAAATTGGTGGGCAGATTTACCTACTGTGGGCTGGAGGAATTGGTAATGCCTCCCGGTGTTGGTTGGGTTTCTATCCCATAGAGCTTGCCATTTTCTCGTTATGGCGGTGTCTATGATTGTATAGATCTCCCGTTTTGAAGGGAGAGTATAATCTTTAATACCTATATCTAGTGCTAATCTGGCTGTTTCGTCGGCCACCTCATTACCGGGGATGCCGACGTGGGATGGGATCCAGTCGATTTCAATGTCTTGCCCTTCTCTCTTTGCCTTATCTAGTTTAGACGGGATTGAGTCAATTTGGTCAGGTCGTGTTTTGGATTTTCCTGACTGTAGGGCCTGGATAGCGCTAAGGCTGTCCGTGAGTACTGTGGCTTTGGGTGTCTTAACTGTGATGGCCCAGGAGATGGCCCAGTGAATGGCAATCAGTTCAGTTGTGAATACTGAGAGGTGTTGGTTGGTTTTAATCGGTACGTGAAGATTTCTCTCTGGGACAACGAAAGCGGCGCCGGTTTTTCCTGTTGAGGGATCCTTACTGCCATCTGTGTAGATTAGAGTTTTCCCGGCATGGTTGGTGCGAACATAAGAGAGGCTTTTATTTTTCATGTATTCATTTGTATTTTCTTCTTTCCTCCCCAGGACCTGATGGAGGTAACAGGAGGGTGTGTTGTGTTTGAGATCCCATTTGGATCTGTACTTGGGTGCCTGGATCTTATCGGGTATGTTGTGTTCTTTCAGGAGGGCACGGACTTTCGTACAATATGGGTTGTTTTGCTCTAGCAAATTCTGAATTTTATCTGTAATTGTACAGAGGGGCAGAATGGTTCCTCATCTCCAGTAATGTTTTAACCCTTTTTGTACCAAATGGAATCTTCCTCCTTACATATAACAGGTGTCCATTTCCAAAATTAAGGGTGGAAGGTTGTGTTTTCTTCAAAATTTAATTGGAAACTGGCTTAACTTTTCGCAAATAGTGTAGGCCCTAATCAGACGCTGCGTTCTTTGGCGTCTGATCTGGGCCTGCTACCCGTTTAGAAATTCTGGTACTAAATGGGTTAAGCAAATGTGTGAAAATGACAAGTAGCGCTCTTTAACAAGAAGCACGTACCATTTAACACCTTGTAAAGTGATTGACTAATTGATGGAGTTCTTTCCACAATTTCTATCAATTAAGCAATTAACCGTCATTTTAGATAAAGGACACGGATGAGATGCTCGTGTCGGTCTAGGGGACAGGGGACGTCTTTAATTGACAATATCCTTGAGTAAACCATTGACACGTGCATGTAGGTTATATATACCATGTAGGACCCAAGTCAAACCATTCTACCAACTGCCTAGCAAAGTGTTCTCATAGAAAAGTCAAAGAAATCAAAGCAGAATGGTTGGTACTAAGTCACCTAGTTCGGACGATCCTACCTACATGAGAAAGGTTATTTATTTATTTATTTATTTATTTATTTATTTATTTATATCATGTATTTTCCATCCAATGATTACATGTTAATATTCCATGTTATTAATTCATTGAAAACTACATTTTGAGTACGCAAACGTTTCCCGCGTGACTGTTGCTGACCGTGTACAAAATCTTGGGAACGGTGCTGTTCTTGTCAAGGACTGTGTACAGATGGTTACTACATGGGTTCATGCTGGGACGATGAAAAACAGTGTAGATCCAGACCAGACGCCGCATAACTGTTTGAGTACAAGCATTTAAGCATTAAAGAAAAAGTGAAAGTCCGTTGGTGTCACAAATGACAAATATTAGGTAAAAATGACAACATCTTTCATATTTCGGCTTTCAACATTGATTGTCGGTGCTCGTTAGAACCGCCTCAATGAGCAAAAAATAAGGCAGATAAGTAAACCCCACTTTTCGCTATATAAAGAAGGGTTTATAGGAGTCTTGGTTTCGCGGCCTTTTTATCGTGCATGATGGGATTTACCGCTTGTTTTATTTATTTATTTATTTATTTATTTATTTATTTATTTATTTATTTATTTATTTATTTATTTATTTATTTATTTATTTATTTATTTATTTTAGATACGGAAGCCCCTGGTTGAGAAGAGAAGGAGAGACAGAATGAACAACAGTCTGGCCCAGTTGAAATCTCTGCTAGCGGTGAATATTAAACAAAATGTAAGTAATTTTTGATCGTTTGGTGTATATACATATAAAGCTAATGTCAAAAGTGTTATATACAAAAGAGCTGATACTGCCAATATCCACGTGACAACCACTGACCGAAGTTTAACCGCGCGAAAAAATTCCATGTAACGGTTGTTAAAAGCCGCGCCATTATACACTGAGTTTTTTTTTGTCAGATTTGAAGGCGTTTCAAACATAGGGTAGGCGACATCTGTTCAGGGTCTACATCGTTTGCTTAAAGTACAGGAATTAAGGGTTTCACAAAAGACTTATTTCTGGTTCAGGATCATTCTCCAACATTTGTTACGGTTTTACGTCCCCGTCGACACAATTTGGGTCATTTGGACATGTTGCCTCAAATTTTGTGGGGCTTTTAGCCGACACTGAGATGAAATAACACCTCATCACGAAAACACACCTATATAATTTTGACCCCCTTGAACCCCATTTTTATAAAGTAAAACTGGGGTATTCGGGGGGTAAATCTTACTTTTTTTCTTATTTCTGCTATAAATATAGATTGTGGGTACTCGTTAGAACCGCCTCGATGAGACGGTTCTAACGAGTACCCACAATCTATATTTTGATCTTATATCAATTTTCATATTAAAAATTTCATTTTTTCGGGGCTTGGAGAAATTGATTGGGGTTCATGATGCTCCAGGCAGAGGTGATTCCGACCGTACATGAATACTGGTAAACCGCTTACAGGGTCTAAGCCTGCCAAGTTGAAGTGATGCGGATTGCACCGTCTCTTCATATTAACCCTTTTTGTTTGTTTGGGCGACAGGGCTTGAGAGGTCATTTTATTTCGATGTCGGGTAAAAGTCCCACAAAATTGGAATTTACGTCACAAAAATGACATCAATAGTGTTGACGGGGACGTAAAACCTCAATTCAAATAAATCTTCAAATTCTTCGTTGCTCGATATTTGTTATGATTAACCCATTTAGTACCAGAAACCCCAAAACGGGTACCATGGCAAACAGTGCAGGCCCATAACAGACGCCGCAGAACGCGGCGTCTGATCAGGGCATACACTGTCTGCATAAGTTAAGCCATTTTCCAAATTAAATTTGAAGAAAACACAACGATTTTATTACCATCATATTAATTTATTTAGCTTTGATTTGCTCTCTTCAGAGTTCTACATCGATGGCTCGGCTTGACAAGGCAGACATTTTGGAACTTACTGTGAGCCAACTGACGTCACTCACGCATCAGCAGAGATCCGTCTCCTTGGCAACAAAGGTGGACAACTACAAGAAGGGCTTCAAGGACTGTGCTAGGGAATCAATCCATTACCTCACTTCAACACAAGTCCTTGATACCGATTCACTCTTTCGACTTAACAACCATCTTCAAAGCGCTTATCTGGAAAAGACTGGAAGTGTTTCGAGAAATCCGCATTCTACGGATGTACCATCTGCGCATGACAGTACACTGCGAACTGATATTCAATCATTTGGAAACTATAGAAACACTAGTTTGCACGTAACAAATCTATCAACGTTTTATGAAAGTGTTTTGCAGCCAGATCTTGGTGCTAGTAATGGACAACATTTCAATGAACACCAGTTCCATCATCCTTGTAATGACAGTGTTGACTCGAGTTTAAATTCATCTAGTAACATGTCACTAGACTCCAGCTCAAGTTTAACGCCAGAAAAAGTAGTTCCATATCAAAACACAGATGAGGAAGTATGGCGCCCGTGGTAAAAATAACACAACAGTGTATACTATTACCTTTGCTCAGCGAGTTTGGTACAAGCTCCGAAAACGGTACATTAATCATGTGACCTTGTGAGATATGTATTTTGTTACAGTTACTCCATTTCTCATTTCAGTAGGTTTGGCTAAAATATTTCAAACTGCTAAAACGTATAGAAGCACAAAAATATAAGTATGATTGCTTGAAAAACATTTTAATTGAACACGAACTGCTTTCCCTGTTATAGTTTCAGCGAAAGTAGAAATGGGAGTAACGAAATAAGGCTGAGGGATGCACAGGACATATGAGCCAGTGCCTGGCAAAATCTCAAGACCTGTGAGACGAATCAGCCGATCAGCCTGCATATCCCATAGCAACAGATAAGGTGGGTATTTGGCGATCATTGATGGGTAGTTTCCATTATTTCTACACATAAACCTATGTTGTGAGCATTCATTAGAACCGCCTCCCATCGCCATAGGTTTTCAATGGAGACTTTTCAAACCTGAATATTGTCCTATTATCACGAAATATCCACATTATGGTGTATTCTGTGATCATTAGGGATAATTCTCTTTATTTCTCTATAAAAACCTATGTTGTAGGTATCAGTATGTATTCGTCGAGGCGGTTCTAATGAATACCTACACCACAGATTTTTAAGGAGAACTGACAAAGTTATCATCAAATACCCATCTTATCTTTTGCTACGATATCCACCCAATCTGTCTTTATATAGTTAATAAACTGTAGGTGACTCGTGCGATCAGTGTACTTAGATCAGAATACGCGGATACATAGGCTGATCTTAGTCCGCTAATCGCACAGGTCTTGTTGCATGCTCTGTCGTGTACCGGCTCAAATCTTCTATTACTTCGATACCGGCGTATAGTGAAATTCCACTGTTTAGATCGGCTAAAATAAAGGCAAATTCTGCTTTTAGAGGCATATTTAAGAGGTTTAAGTTATTTTTCTTTGTTTTCTACACCCATAGTCTTCCAGTAAGGGACAACCTTTAGGACTGTTCAAAAGTGGTCCTAAAACCACTTTTGAACAGTCCCAAAGGTGGTCTTAATGTAGGATTTTTACTGTGTTTCAACAATTTACTTCCAAAAAGTCAAAAAGGAAAGTCGGGGCCTGGGGTCTTGTTCAACTTTCCAGCCCAGTATTTTAGGGGAATGGATTGTCTCCCTTTGTTAGGCGTCTAGTCTTGCTTGCCAGGAGCAAAATTTCCCATTAAGAATATACCACCTTTTCAGAGGGGGTACTCTAATTGAAATGACAACAGGAAGTGATAAAAGTTCCCTGGTACAATTGACAGAAATACAGTAAAATTCATATGTTATGTTAAGACCCACTTTGGGGCGGTTAAAAATTGGTCTGTAAGACCATTTTTAGCATTTCAGAAGGCGGCTCCTGACTAGAGGATGATGGGTGTGGACAAGAAATACAGTAAAATTCTTATATTAAGACCACCTTTGGGACTGTTCAAAAGTGGTCTTAAAGACCACTTTTGAACAGTTCCAAAGGTGGTCCCTTTCTGGAGGACACTGGGTGCAGAAAAGTCAAAGAAAAGTACTGAATCATCTTATATATTCCTATACAAGCAAAATTTGCCTTTAGTTTTACTGGTCTTAATCCTTATCCACCCCTAACTCTGCAAATAGTGTAGATCCAGATCAGATGGCTTCTTCAGAAGCCATCTGATCAGGATCTACACTGTTTGTCGTTCAGTTTTTAAATTTGAATGGAATGGATCATAATATCAAGTAATCTGATAGGAGTCAGCAGTGAGAAAGGCCAAATTAGTTTATTCTGCAGGGTAAGATTTAAAAGCGGAATTCCACTGCATGCCAGGTGTATCCTTTCCTATTTCCCTATTAAAAGAATCTAATACATGTAAAATATTTGTTTATATTTATCTGTAAATAATCTGAATCTGAAATGTGCTATTAGTGAAGTAGTTTTTGATTCTTATTAAAATTATAAATGCCAATTAGTTTTGATTTTATTCCCGTATCTTTATTAATCTTCCTGAGAGAGAGAGAGAGAGAGAGAGAGAGAGAGAGAGAGAGAGAGAGAGAGAGAGAGAGAGAGAACAGGGCTAGTTGTTCAAAGCATTGTTAGCTTGAGCTCAACAGTTGTCAAATTAGTATTTGTTCTAGCAAATAAAGCATCTTTTTTGCATTTTTGTTGGAAAAAAATGTGAGTTGCTTTTTCAAATGCTAAAGCTACTAATATTTTATCAGCAAAAATTAAAATATTTGCCATATTAAACAAGTTTTAATGATGCCTTGGCAAAACTGAGCCCAGAGGAACAAAATGCAAGCTATGTGCCACTGTACAAACAGAAAGATTGGAATGTAAAATAAATCATTAAAATATAATTTATTTTACAGTCACAGAAAGAAGATACGTCAACTTTCATCAGGTGTGTCTCCATTATGACGGAATCTAGTCCAAACAAAGATTGCAGGTGCTCGTTATAACCGCCTCACTGAGTCGGTTGTAACAAGTGTCCAAAACTTAGCGAAAATAAGGAAAGCCATTATTCCCTTTATCCTGATTAATATTGTGTAATTTTAATAAATTCTGGAAATACCACTTTTTCTATACAAAGTGGGGTTTAGAAGGGTGTTCATCAGACGGACATGTTAATCCGATGTTTGTTTTTTTATTTGAGGTTTAACGTCCCCGTCAACACTGTAAAGGTCATTTTGGAGACGTTGCTACCAATTTTGTGGGACTTAATTGCAGGCTGCGATGAAAATATTTGAAAAAAAAAATCCTGCAGAAATTAAAAAGGGGCATTTTTGTGATAACATTATAAGGTTTTCTTGTCAAAATAAATGCTGGCCCTGAAAAGGGCCTTTTGAGTTTTGATAGCAGATCAAACAGTATAACTCGACTTCTAATTCTCGTCTTCTTCAGTCTCATGCTGATTGCTGTCTAGATGGTTAGTCGTCTCATTCAGCGCTGCTCTTAGTTGTTCCGTCTCTTCAGCTTTCAATTTGGCGTAGTCATAGTACATGTTGCGTACCCCCTCCACAATAGCCAGTTTCAATCGCAGAGGATAACGGAAGGATCTCATGTTGCTCGCCTTTGCCTTTTTGTAGCGATGACTGAGACTTCTGAGCGTCTGGTTGATGAGTATGATCTGGACACATGATCGCCGAAATCGGTACTCGGCTTCGATCAATTTGTGCTCGACGGTCCTTGTAGCTTTCATTTTTTGACGATGCCTCTTTTTGTTGCAAAGAACAGGAATGGAGCAGCTTAGATGTGGCACCAAATTTATACAAAATCCCAAATTGATATAAATGTTCTCATAGTTTTAAAGAATGCGATTTTATACATTAACACCTTTGTCGGTAATACAAAGTTGTGACAGGCTTACGTGTTGTTTTCTCTGGCATTAAAGGTGTGAAAAAACGTAGTAAACGGACTGGAACATGTCGCTATTACCTGGTATGAGCAGGAGAGTGAGTAATGAGATCAAAGCTACTTAAACCTTTGTGTTCATGAAGGCTTTCTTTCTTTATTTATTTCTTTCTTTATTTCTTTCTTTCTTTATTTCTTTCTTTCTACAATTTAAACGCAGCATAAAATAAATATCGGCTGACTGTAAGGCATCGTTTAATTTATTATTATTATTATTATTATTATTATTATTATTATTATTATTATTATTATCTATTTTTTCTTACACTGCAAAGATTGAATCGTTAGAACCGCCCCATTTGGCTCCATAACGCAATCGGCTGTGTGTTTAACAACGAAATCTAATTTTTTTTACTCTTATTATTATTATTATAATTATTATTATTGTTTTACAGCCATATCAAAAATATTTAACATACTTCGGGGAGGTGGACTAATTTAACATATTTTAATGGCGCTTTTTACTAACGACATCGTTAGTTTGGAAAAACTGGACCAAGAGGGACAAAAAATGAAATTTCCTATTGCCTTACAAACAGACGGATTGAGATATAAAATAAATCTTTAAATCACAATTTTATTTTATACTTACCGATACACGATTCGTTTAACTTTAATTAGGTGTGTCTCCAGTATGTACATGCTAGGATTTTCTGATTTGGTTTACAGCCCTTTCACGATTATTTCACCTATTTACTATACTAAGGTATCATTACGCAAACACGCCTATAAAAATACATTGCCACCTTTATCGCCGAAAAAATGAAAATTATATGATGATTTTTTTTCTTCTTTTTTTCTTATTTCTGCTCAAAATATAGATTTTGGGTACTCGTTGGAACCGCCTCATCGATGCGGTTCTAACGAGTACCCATAATCTATATTTTAGAACAGAAATAAGAAGAATAAGGTATACCCCCGGAAACCCCAGTTTTACAATATAAAAGTGGGGTTCAAGGGGGTCAAATTTATATAGGCGTGCTTTCGGGATGTATTTACTACATTTAACTTTTGAGACATAATGATTTTTATACTTCGGTAGTTCAGTAGGATGCGCATTTTATGGGTAATCTGGTCACAGGTTCAATACCCGATGGGTTGGCCATTCTTTTCTGTGTTTATTCTCTTCCTTCCACTGATTCAAGAAGGGCAGTTGTCAGTTTTTTGGCGAAATAATGTGTTTGGTTTTGTTTGTTTGATTTGAGGTTTAACGTCCAAATCAACACTGTATAGGTCATTTTGGAGACGTTGCTTCCAATTCTGTGGGACTTTTACCCGACATTGAGATGAAACAAAATGTGTCCTGTCGCTTAAGGGCATCTTAAATTGTATGAGTTTCTGGGCGAGGCGTGCTTTATATTGCGTGAGCTGTCGGTATGTTGCACAGTTCCAATGTGAGCCTTTGTTTTTTGTTCAACGTTGTAATAATTTTGGAACTCCATTCTAAAGGTTATGGCTCCATTATTGCACTGCATTTAAGTTTTAACAGTGCTGTGCCTTGAGTTTGTGCGGTTTGCCGCAAAGGGGTGTGGGTTGTTTTTGTGTAACGGGATAAGCTCCGAGTTTGAACATCATTAAGGGGATCGTTTACCAGTTATTTTGATTGAAAATTTCATTGCTATTTGGAAGACGTGTCGAAAGATTGCTGTTAGTTTCATGTTACGTGTTATGCACCTTGTATCCAATCTAGGGATTAGAGATGTAAAGTTTTTAGCCCTTTTGTGGTTAGTATATTCTCTGTTGTTTTTAGCTCACCTGTCACGTAGTGACAAGGTGAGCTTTTGTGATCACATTTTGTCCGTCGTCCGTCGTCAGTGCGTGCGTCCGTCCGTGCGTGCGTCCGTGCGTGCGTGCGTAAACAATTTCTTGTCTGCACGATAGCATCTTCATTTATGACTTGATTTTAACCAGACTTGCACACAACTTGTATCACCATGAGATCTAGGTTCCTTTCTTGAACCAGCCATATCCCATCATGTGTTACAGAGTTACGGCCCCTGAAAGGGCAAAAATTGCCTATTTTGGTCTTGTCCGCACGATAGCATCTTCATTTATGATCTGATTTTAACCAGTCTTGCACACAACTTGTACCACTATGAGATCTGGGTTCCTTTCTTGAACCAGCCATATCCTATTATGTGTTATGGAGTTACGGCCCCTGAAAGGGCAAAAATTGCCTATTTTGGTCTTGTCTGGATGATAGGGGTTTCATTTATGATTTGATTTTAACTAAACTTGCACAAATTTTATACCACCATGAGATCTTGGTTCCTTTCTTGAACCAGCCATATCCCATCATGTGTTATGGAGTTACGGCCCCTGAAAGGGCAAAAATTGCCTATTTTGGTCTTGTCCGCACGATAGCATCTTCAATTATGATTTGATTTTAACCAGACTTGCACACAACTTATACCACCATGAGATCTGGGTTCCTTTGTTGAACCAGCCATATCCCATCATGTGTTACGGAGTTACGGCCCCTGAAAGGGCAAAAATTGCCTATTTTGGTCTTGTCTGCATGATAGATGTTTCATTTATGATTTGATTTTAACTAAACTTACACACAATGTGTACCACCACAAAATCTCCGTCAAGTTCGAATATGGGTCATGTCGGGTCAAAAAGTAGGTCAGTAGGTCAAATCAGAAAAAAAACCTTGTAAAGACACGGGAGGCCACAGTTTTGGTCCGATCATCATCAAGCTTGCCCAGAATGATCATCTTGACAATATCTCAGTCAAATACGAATATGAGTGTTGTCGGGTCAAAAAGTAGGTCAGTAGGTCAAATCATAGAAAAACCTTCTGAACACACTAGAGGCCACAATTTATGTTCAATCATCATCAAACTTGCTCAAAATGCTCATCTTGATAATATCTTGGTCACATTCGAATATGAGTCATGCCAGGTCAAAAAGTAGGTCACTAGGTCAAATCATAGAAAAACCTTGTGAATACACTAGAGGCCGCAGTTTTGGTCAAATCATTATCAAACATGCCTAGAATGATCATCTTGACAATATCTTGGTCAAGTTTGAATACGGGTCATGTGGGGTCAAAAAGTAGGTCAGTAGGTCAAATCATAGAAAAACCTTGTGAACACACTAGAGGCCACAGTTTTGGTCCGATCATCATCAGACTTGCCCAGAATGATCATTTTGACAATATTTCGGTCAAGTTCGAATATGGGTTATGTCGGGTCACAAAGTAGGTCAGTAGGTCAAATCATAGAAATACCTTGTGAATACACTAGAGGCCACAGTTTTTGTCTTATCATCATGAAACTTGCTCCAAATGATTAGTTTGACAATCTCTCGGGCGAGTTCGAATATGGGTCATGTAGGGTCAAAAAGTAGACCAGTAGGTCAAATCAGAGAAAAACCTTGTGAACACATCATCAAACTTGCTCAGAATGATAGTCTTGACAATATCCGGGTCAAGTTTGAATACGGGCCATGTCGGGTCAAAAGTAGGTCAGTAGGTCAAATCATAGAAAAAGCTTGTGAACACACTAGAGGCCACAGTTTTGGTCCGATCATCATCAAACTTGCCCAGAATGATCATCTTAACAATATCTCAGTCAAGTTCAAATATGGGTCATGTTGGGTCAAAAAGTAGGTCAGTAGGTCAAATCATAGAAAAACCCTCTGAACACACTGGCGGCTACAGTTTTGGTCCGATCATCATCAAACTTGCTCAAAATGATCATTTGACAATATCTCGGTTAATTTCGAATATGGGTCATGTCTGGTCAATATTTAGGTCAGATTGTTGAAAAACCTTGTGAACACACTAGAGGCCCAAGTTTTGGTCTGATCATCATCAAACTTGCTGAGAATGATCATCTTGACAATATCTGTGTCAAGTTTGAATATGGGTTATGTCGGGTCAAAAAGTAGGTCAGCAGGTCAAATAATAGAAAAACGTTTTGAACACTCTTAGAGGCCACAGTTTCAGTCAAATCATCATAAAACTTGGTCAGAATGATCATCTGGACAATATCTCAGTTAAGTTCGAATTTTGGTCATGTCAAATCAAAAAGTAGATCAGTAGGTTATTTTGTCATAACTTTTGAACCGTTTGAGAGAGAGCCTTCAAATTTGACATGTAGGTTCCTTCTGACAAGGGCTATCCACTCATAAAGATTTGACCTGTGACCTTGACCTGTGACCTTGACCTGTGACCTACTTTATCATACCTTTTGAACCATATGAGATAGAGCCTTCATATTTGGCATGCATGTTCCTTGTGACAAGGTTTTCTCAACTATTCAAAACTTTTGACCCATGACCTTGACCTTTGACCTACTTTGTCATAACTTTTAAAGCATTTGAGATACAGCCTTCATATTTAGCATGTAGGTTCCTTGCGACAATGTTGCTTAGATTATCATCTACCAAAAATGCTAAAACAATCCCACTCGGATGAACAAAATGGCCACCGGAGGTAAAAATAGAAAAATATTGTAAATTTGATTCAAACGGAAACTCCCCCTAAACCCTAAGGCCAATTTGATTCAAAGTTCCCAGGAATGTTGCCTAGGTTACTCCCTACCAAATAAGCTAAAATCACTGCTGATGAAGGGGATGGCCACAAGAGCTAAAAATAGAATGTACTCCAGACAGGGACACACAGGTGAGCGAACCAGGGCCCTCTGGGCCCTCTTGTTTATTGTTGTGCTGCTAAGTGGCTGCGGGTGTTTTATATCACACACCGCTGACCGCTCGCTCTGCACTTTGTTGTGCGGGAGGTCGGATTGTCAAATGTTTGTTTAGCTGTGCATACATACGCTTTCATTCCATACACATACTTTGTCATACGTATTCTTTCGCCTATGCATCCGTTCAAATGCATACACTTACACTTTGGCATACGCGTATGCACATGCTTACATGCATAATTGCATGCATGCACGTGGACACGCTGCTCTTACATACACATTTACGGGGAGAGCGGTGAGGAGAAAAAAGGTGCGGTGAGGAGGGGGGGGGGATGGTGTGAGAGAGAAATGGGAGAATGTGCGGGAGGGTTGAGGATAGCGTGCTGTGCGGTTTGAGGGGGTTTAAGTGTGATTTTTTACCCGGCAGGCACATGTCGCTATGGCAGCGCCAGGTCACCGCCGGCACAGCACCGCGGCGCCGCACCGACGTCAACATGATGCTGTATATGCGTCACGACGCCGTACCGACGTCGATATTATGTCATAATCTTGCCATGTGCCTGCCAGGTAGTAAAGAAGAAAATGGAGAGAAAGAGAAAAGGGGGGTTGTAGAGTCCAGCCATTTCTTTCTTCTTCCTTCTAGCTTCCAGCTGCTGTGTAATCAGATCAGCAACACCTAAACCGTCACGCCAGCACCCTGTCTATGCATGTCGTCTACGCTTTTTGTATCAATTTTGATATTGTTATTTTTTTATTTTTTTTTTTATTTGGTTTTCGTATATTTATGTAACGTAAGTACATTTTTACATTGTTCGTCCTGTTTCCCCAGCTTATCGGGTGGTTTACTTAATAAGTATATATGCGGGCGGATGCGTTTACTCCGCCACGGACCTGTCTTATTTGCTTTTCTTGTGCTTTAAAGATTGTTGTCCGTTTTGGGGCAAGCCCACTCGCTCGCAGTTGCTGGGAAGGACAGTTTTTATACGTGCAAGACTGTGCTTGTAGATTATATTTTGTGATTTTTGTTTATTCTGTACATACAACATATAACATACTGTGCCGTCCTCCGCCATCTCGAGCCCAAATTCGTATGATTTTAGCTATATAATTAGTAGATGACTTCTATCGCGGAGGATGTGGAGAATAGGTCGATTCCCTTTTCTGCAATTGCCGTCTTAAGTTATGAAAAAGTGGTGCACTCCTCGACGTAGGATGCCGTATTCTGTGAGACCGTAAGTGGGTCAATTTGAGCCGCCATTTTTGCGTATCATTATCGCATCCTACGTGAAGGAAGGCACCGTAGAAGAGGAATGTGTATTCCTACTTAGCCTTTTTGTATCAATTTTGATATTGTTATTTTTTTATTTTTTTTTATTTGGTTTTCGTATATTTATGTAACGTAAGTACATTTTTACATTGTTCGTCCTGTTTCCCCAGCTTATCGGGTGGTTTACTTAATAAGTATATATGCGGGCGGATGCGTTTACTCCGCCACGGACCTGTCTTATTTGCTTTTCTTGTGCTTTAAAGATTGTTGTCCGTTTTGGGGCAAGCCCACTCGCTCGCAGTTGCTGGGAAGGACAGTTTTTATACGTGCAAGACTGTGCTTGTAGATTATATTTTGTGATTTTTGTTTATTCTGTACATACAACATATAACATACTGTGCCGTCCTCCGCCATCTCGAGCCCAAATTCGTATGATTTTAGCTATATAATTAGTAGATGACTTCTATCGCGGAGGATGTGGAGAATAGGTCGATTCCCTTTTCTGCAATTGCCGTCTTAAGTTATGAAAAAGTGGTGCACTCCTCGACGTAGGATGCCGTATTCTGTGAGACCGTAAGTGGGTCAATTTGAGCCGCCATTTTTGCGTATCATTATCGCATCCTACGTGAAGGAAGGCACCGTAGAAGAGGAATGTGTATTCCTACTTAGCCATTTGGGGGCCCGAGACAATGTGTGCCGATCTCGTTAGCAAGGTAGTTAGTACAAATTGTTATAATCATGCAGGTCGCATATAAGCACCCGCATGCGCACGTGCGCAGTCGAGCGCTCCTATGCGATCTTGTTTTTAATGTTTCATATTTACAGTTAAAATGTTTGAATTCGCTTTTTGGAAGAAACATACAAACTTCTATGAATACAATGACTCACGTAAGTAAGTATAGACTTTATTTTAAGAGGATGACTCAATTGGCGAACCAGTCTTCCTTGAGACCCTGTGCAAAACAACATATATATGTTCTGCGCAAAGTAGAAATCTGTAAAATTCCGGAATTGCCTGCACAAAGCAAGAATGCTCACTTTGTTGCGCAAAATGAGAATTCCTACCTTGCGCAAGACAATTCCGGAATCGTCCCTGCGCAAAGTGAGAATCGGAAAAAAGTAGGATTTATTAAATGTGTCTGTGTTTGATTTAATAATAATAATAATAATAATAATAATAATAATAATAATAATAATAATAAAAGCAACAACTAATACGATTTGATTCTCACTTTGTCGAAATAATTCCTACTTTCCGCAGAGACATTTACCCTGACTAATAATCGATAAGTTAGCAACCAGCCCCTTGCGCAATTCTAGAACTGTACCGGTGCAATTCCGAAATTGTTGCGCAAAGTGAGAATTCCTACTTTGCGCAGGACAATTCTGGAACAGTACCGATTCCTACTTCGCGCAGAACACAGATATGCATACGATGTAGATCAAAATGGAGCTGTCAAAATGTGCCGTCTCATGTTGTTATCCTTTGAGTGGTTTGTCTAAATTCCTAATTTATAAAAAAAGGACGTGTCAAATTTCAAAGACGGAAAAAACTACTTCAGTAACTCGAGAATAAAATTGTTATTACCGGGACTACCCCTTCTTCTAGTAAACATACCCGAGTTTCTTACGTGGACTCTTCCACCTTTGAATTTGGACGCGCCCATTCTTCCAAATAGGGACTTTAGCCAAAGTCATTAATAGAATAACCAACAATATCTCATCAGGATCTACAGTGTTTGCTAGTCCCCAGTTCCATACAGGAAACCCCAAAACAGATCACTGGCAAACAAACAGTGCAGGCCAAGATCAGATACCGCAGAACTCGGCGTATGGTCAGGGGCTTCACTGTTTGCTTAGAAAGTTCCAAACTTTTATACCAATTTCTTAATTTAGCTCAGCAAGAACCTGCAACAGCATAAACAGACTGCAGTAGACTGCAGTTTAAAACTGCATGGTTAAAATATATGGCTTATACCCCATAAAATGATCATCTATGGCCATCAGTGCATTTTCCAAGTAATATTTTATACTGTCATATCCCATCCAAAACCGTACTATTAGAAACAACGCTATAATAACAGGCAGTTCAGTTCAACGCTGCAATAGCAGTTCAGTTGATCAGTGCTAAATCGAACATCATTTTTTAGGGTGTGTGTGTGGGGGGGGGGGGGGGGGTAGGGGGAGGGGGGTCGGGGGTTGGGGGGACATAAACCGATGATTGATCAGAAATCTGATGATAACACAACAGTGTCCTAAAAGGCGTCTTTTATATCTTTTGAACTTGCATTTTTCCTATGAAAATGTTTGGTATTTTTTTGTTTCTAGTCCAAACATAGATTGTGGGTGCTCGTTAGAACCAATGAGGCGATTCTAACGAGGACCCACAATCTATCTAAACATAGATTGTGGTGCTCGTTAGAACCGCCTCATTGAGGTGGTTCTAACGAGGACCCACAATCTATGTTTGTAGCAAAAAATAAAGAAACTATTTATTAATTTTATCATAATTATTATTATAATTTCAATAAATCCTGTATATCCCAAATCTCTCATAACTCTTTAGAATGGTTCTACTTGCTTTTATGTGCTTGTATTATATTTTTATAAGATACCATGCTTGTTTGTTTGATTTGAGGTACGTATAGGTCATTTTGGAGACGGTGCTTTCAATTTTGTAGGACATTTACCCGACATTGAGATGAAAAGACAATGAAACCAATAAGGTTTAAAAAGCAAGGGACTCACACCGCTTTGCCTGGACCAGTGCTCGTGTGCGACTGGTTTCAGCTCTGCGTAGAAGCATCATGCAGCCCATCTATTTCAAGCCCCGATGGGCGGGGGCCGATAAGGTATCATGTGGAAGTGAGACTTTTATAAACATATGCCTGTTTGTTTGTCGTTTCCATTACGAAAACACGCCTATTCAAATACATTGAATTTTTTTACCACAACAAAATGAAAATGTTCAGATGAAAAGTTGAGATATTTTTCATATTTCTGCTCAAAACGTAAATTGTGGCTATTCGTTACAACCGCCTCGGTGAAGTGCTTCTAACGAGTACCCACAATCTATTTTTTGAGCAGAAATAAGAGCAAATGTATACCCCTGTGAACCCAGTTTTACTATATAAAAGTGGAGTCTAAGGGAGTAAAATTATATAGGCGTGTTTACGTGATGTATACAAAGTGGGGTTTAGATAGGTGTTCATCAGACTGGGCCCCGTCAAGGGATTTTGGTACTTATCGCCTATGCGAGCAGCGAAGGTTCAGGCGAGCCTGCGCATCCGCGCAATCTCGCCAGAACCTTCGCTGCTCGCTCATACAAGCAGTGAATCAAGAGGAACCTTCAGACAGAAAGCCATATCCCTGCCCCTTCTGAATGGCTGCGCATGCGCAGTTAACATTTGTCATGACGGAATGCTCGAAGACACAAATTCACTTGGCGGGGCTCAGACTGATGATTATAGGTATCTACATCCGTCTACAGAAAATAATAGCAAAAATCATTCATAAACTTTTAAAAAATGGGCATTTTAGTGATAACATTACAAGGTTTCCTTGTCAAATTAAATGATGGCCCTGAAAAGGGCCTTTTGAGAGTTTTGTTAATATCACTTGACTTCTAATTCTCGGCTTCTTCAGTCTCATGCTGATTGTTATCTAGATGGTTAGTCGTCTCATTCAGCAATGCTCTTAGTTGTTGCGTCTCTTCAGCTTTCAGTTTGGCGTAGTCAAAGTACATGTTGCGTACCCCCTCCACAATAGCCAACTTCAATCGCAGTGGGTAACGGAACGATCTCATGTTGCTTGACTGTGCCTTTTTGTAGCGGTGACTGAGACTTCTGAGCGTCTGGTTGATGAGTATGATCTGGTCACATGATCGACGAAACTGGTACTGGGCTTCGATCAATCTGTGCTCGATGGTTCTCGTAGCCTTCATTTTTGACGATGCTTCTTTTTGTTGCAAAGAACAGGAATGGAGTAGCTTTGATGTGGCACCAAATTTATACAAAATGCCAAACTGATAAAAATGTTCTCATAGCTTTAAAGAATGCGATTTTACGTATTAACACCTTTGTCGGTAATAAAAGTTGTGACAGGCTTATTAGTTGTTTTCTCTGGCGTTAAAGGTGTGAATATATGTTATAGACGGACTGGAACATGCCGCTATTACTTATTATGAGCAGGAGAGTGAGTAATGAGGTCAAAGCGACCTTAACCTTTGTGGTTTCTTTCTTTCGTTTCTTTCATTCTATCTATCTTTCTTTCTACAATTTAAACGTAAGCTAATATAGCTTTATTATAATTATAAATTATTATTTATAATTGTTTACACTTCAAAGACCGCCTCATTGATGCATTATAAGACACCAAGAGTCCCATTTGGTAGCTGCGTGTCTGAATCTAAGGGTTTTTATTTATATATCTATTTCTCTATTATTTATTTATTTATTTATTTATTTATTTGTTTGGTTTAAGGCCCTGTCAAACATGTTTCACTTACTTCGAGCCGGTGGTCAATCAGAGGTGGACCAAAACCGTTGTGTCCGGAGAGAAACCACCTGACCTTCCGTTGAAATCGTTCGTGTCCTTGGTCTACCACATAAGAGACTGGTAATGAAATATGTCTAGGGCTCGCTAATTGAAGAAAGGGTATAGTAGTAAGCTTGGTTTATTTCAGATTCCAAAAGTCAATGAAGCCCACGAGGACACAATAAAAAACGCATAATGGCAAATAGACAAGGTAGCATAAAAGTTACAGGGCCTTGGGAAATAGATGGGGCTGCATGGTGCTTCCACGCAGAGCTGAATCTGACCACACACTAGTACTGGTAAACCGCTTAGAAGAAATTAACCTGTCCAGGCAAAGCGCTGTGAGTCAGATCGTCCAATGCACATAAGCCTTCTGGTTTCATTGGGCGGCAGGACTTGCGATATCATTTCGCCTCAATATTGGGTAAAAGTCCCACAACATTGGAAAAACGTCTCCAAAATGGCCTAAATAGTGTTCGCACCCGCCCATCGGGGCTTGAAGAAATAGATGGGCTGCATGATGCTTCCACGCAGAGCTGAAACCGACCCGCACACGCCGAGTACTGGTAAACCGCTAAACCTGCCCAGGCCAAGTAGGACCGTCTATGTTTATAAACCCTATTGGTTTCTTTGGGCGACAGGGCTTGAGATGTCATTTCATCTCAGTGTCGGGTAAAAGTCCCACAAAATTGGAAGCAACGTCTCCAAAATGACCTGTACAGTGTTAACGGGGACGGTTAACCTCAAAACAAACAAACAAAACCTAAACAGTGTTAACGGGGGCGTAAAACTCCTATTCAAACACACAAACATATACCACAAATGTTTGTTAATGCAACGAAGTGTCAAAGTGTGGAGAAGGTTTACGCCTAGTAGTAGTAGTAGTAGTAGTGTTCTGGTGTTTTACGTCTCCATGGTCCCACGGACTTGCTCCATAGTGGCACAGCAAGACGAAGTGAAATAGCGCTCATGGGGCTTTAATACGGCTAAGTTCAGCTATGTGCAAATCGTGCTGAACCGCCTCGCCCGTGTATTTTTAAGGTTTTGTTTTTTGGTCTGCTTACAAAGGGGAGCGCTAGCGAGATTTAGAAATTTTGAAAGCCCTGGTCTAAAGTGGGCATAGGATGTTAACAGAGATCGGTGCCAATTCGGCTGCTGAGCGTGATCTCTGTTTTTTGCCCGTGAGCAGAGTATGTCTGTTGCTCTTGTAATGGCCGTTTTTAGACAGTTCCTTTTGTTTGGGCTTGTTTCGCGCATGGCTGTGCATGTTGTGGTATTATGTCGTTTGATTAGTACTGTCTCTGGCTGTTTCAAGTTGTTTTGTTTTGTTTTTTTATTGTCATGTCCGGACGGGTTTTGGGTGGTGTAGGTCCTGTTTGGGTCGACGCCGTTCGCCACATTCTTGTCCTTCTTGACTCCATCCGATGTGGGGGTGCGGATAAATGTTTGATATGAAGTGGGTTTATTGGTGCAGTTTCCCACTTCTGCTTAGCGTAGGTTGGCCGTGATGCGCTATATTTAGCCTCTGCGAGGTTTTAGCTATTGTGTTGGCCTTCCTGATAAGTTTTTGTTTTTGAACCGCAGTCTAAAGTTTGAGCTCCAATCTTTGCATTGCAACGCCTTATTTTTGTTATTATTTTTCCTTCCAAAAGTGTTGCTCTGCTCTGCTCGTATGTGTTTTTTTTGCGTGTTTTTTTGGTATCATTTGGGTTTGTTTGGGTTGGGTGGGTCGCAAAGCTTTTCCTAACTATGTTTGGTCTCATCTGGCGTGTGGAGAGTGTACCCAATCATTTTTGTGGAAGTTATATCCAATCGTTTGTATCTCCTTATAATTGTAAACGCCTGGTAATTGGCGTTTAGATTTTGGGGTTGGGTGGGCCATAATGTTAGATTTTAGTTTGTTAGCTCTTCTGTCTTCCTGCTTGTTGGAGTTTTCATGTTTCGGCCGCCCCCGAAGGAGTTGCTCCGTTTGGGAGCACCACCCCCAGGGTCACGGTTTCTTGTTCTGTTGACTGTTCTAGAGTTATCCAGTTTGCTCATACGCTTACTCACATTCTTTCGTTCCTCATTCTTTCGCTCGTTCCTAGGTATTTTCTTGTTTCATGAATACCCATGTACCGGCAGGTACGTGCGTATTCATGTGTATGTGCAGTTATTGCCTCCGGTTGTAGGTTTTAGGGTGATTGTGCCAGTTCCTGATCACCATGCTAGTTGTTCCCGTGCCTATCTTTACATGCCTTCGCATATCCTTTCACACGTGGTCATGTATGCACACCCATATACACTGCTATATACACCGATATGTATATGCGTACATGTCCATTCTCGCATACATGTTAGGGGTTACCACTTCGCGCCATTCTTCCAATCATTCCCTTATGTTAGTTCTGGTTACTCCTTTGGTTTTGTGATATCCACTCGCATGTCCTGCTGTCCATGCGGGTGTGTATCTCTTTGTTGCACATATATGTTTTTTGCGAGGTTAGTTAGTTGTTATTTGGTATCCGTTTTAATTTCTTCCTTCTGTGTTTGCTGCCTTTTCCGGTCTATCCCGAGAGAAACCGCGGCTTCTCAGGCTTTCATTGGGAACTAAGCTCCGAGGCGCCGTCACCTACACCTGTGGTTCTACTGCTATGGATGTTGTCTGTGTGTTTTTCTCGTTCCTTTTCTATTTTGATGTTGCCCTAGAGGGCAGTAAAGTTTGTAAAGTCATATGTTTGGAGAGAGAAAAAAGAGAGAAAAAAAAATGTTTAGAGAGAGATAAAAACAACAACAAAGAAAATATATACGAATAGCACATAGTTTAAAGCACATGGTCTATGGAGCACATAGTGGATTAATACATCATGGTGTTTGTGGTACATGTTTATATTACAGTGGTAATATGTAGAACATATGCATCCATGTATCCGTGACCCCCAGCCCATTGCCCGTGGTGGGGGAATCATGTCTCCTAGTGCTTCCGACCGGGGGCCCCGGAGACATGAAAGCATGCATGCGTACAGTTACATTTTGTTGACAGAATGGTACAAGACGTATAACATATATTCTCGCTTTCTTCCTTTCTCTCTTGTCTTCCCAGATGTCCGGGGCCACCAGGCGGTTGCTGCGGAGGCGGCCAGTCCGCCCAAGATGGGGGAATCATGTCTCCTACAGCGTTTCGCCCGGCGTCCCCGGGCATGTGGGCTGCGGTGGTATGTGTTGTTGGTTCCCGACCCGGTCCACCGCAGGAATTTTTAAGCCCTCCTGCGGCGTCCCGGCGTGGTGTGTATCTCTATGTTGGTAGAGTCCCTTTCTTTCTATCTTTCGCTCTTTTATATATATATATATAATATATATGTGGACAAGACCAATTTACATACAGGACGTACACAACATGTAACATATATTCTTGCTTCCTTCCTTTCTTTCTTTGTTTTCCCAGGTGTCCGTGACCACTGGACGACCGCCTGGAGGCGGCCAGTCCGCCCAAGATGGGGGAATCATGTCTCCTGTTGATTGTCGTCCAGTACTCCCGAACATCTGGGCCATGTATGTGTTTGCTGTTGACGTCCGTCCCGGGCCTCCGCAGGTGGGGCTACTCGCTGGCCAGTCCGCCCATGTTGGGGGAGTCATTTTGCTGGCAGTCCCCCCGCGGCAACCCGGGAGGGGGTCATTTTGGTTTTTTGGTATATAAGTTGCTAGTTTTGTTCATTCTCATCCTTTCCAGCTTTCGCTCTTTTTTTTTTTTTTTTTTTGTGGTCGTTGACATTTTACAGACAAGACGGTACATAACATGTAACATATAACATATATTCTTGCTTCCTTCCTTCCTTTCTTTTCTCCAGGTGTCCGTGACCGCCGGACGATTGCTTGGGGACGGCCAGTCCGCCCTATATGGGGGAATCATGTCTCCTGATGCTAATCGTCAGGCGATCCCGGTCACCTGGGTCGCGAGCCTGATTGCTGTTGTCACCCGTCCCAGGCCGCCGCAGGTAGGTCCCCTCGCTGGCCAGTCCGCCCATGATGGGGGAGTCATTTTGCTTGTAGTCCCCCCTGCGGCACCCCGGGAGGGGGTCGTTTGTTTTGGTGTATGAGTTGCTATTTTGGTTTATTTGTTCTCTTCCGTTCCAGCTTTCGCTCTTTTTTTTTTTTTTTTTTGACAGTACGTTATACAAATGGTATGTACGATACACAGACATAGAGGTTGAAAAACATAGATCAACTCTCGCTCTCTCATTCTCTCGTTTAATTTTCTGTACGTGTTTTCCCTTGACAACACCCTGACCTGGGGTACTTTTCTTGTTTTCCATAGAAGGTTTGGCCTGCTTAAACTTACTTGTGTTAGTTTTTGATTGCCCACTTCTTATGGTTTTTCACTGTCGCCACTGTTTACATATTCCCTGCTTATATTACTGCGGCATACTCGGTGTTTATGATGTAGTTCGCGACAATTTCTCGGATTTTTTCTGCAATTTTTGGGGGCGGGTCCAAAAGTAGTTTTAGTTTTATGTCTTGCGTTTCTGGTACCGTTATTTGCTTTATTTTGCTTATCATTGCATCCCTATGTATTTTGTGTTTGGTACACTGCAGGAGAAAATGTTCCGCATCCTCTATATCCCCACAGTGGGGACACAGAGGATCCATTTCGTTGTGTGTCTGGTTGTGAAATGCCAGACCATTCCTGCCGAGCCTGAGCCTTGTGTACGCCCTGTCTAATTGTCTGTTGTCACTGTATTGGATGACTTTCGCTGGGAGCTTGTTGTTTAGCTCCCAGCGAAAGCCATGGTGGTTTTTCCATTTTTCGGCCCATTTAGTTTTGACTTTGTTTTTTATCAGGGCGTACACCTCCGTTTTCGCGAGTCTGATTTCGTGTGTTTTTCCGTTTCGAGCTCCTGACCCGGCCGCCTCGTCCGCCATCTCATTCCCAGACACCCCGCAGTGTGACGGGCACCAATCTATGTTAATATTTATTTTGATATCTAGTATTTCGTCTATTAGTTTGTTTATTGTCTTTAACATATCAGGTCTTGAGTTACTGTCAAGTCCTTTCATAGCTTGTATCGCGCTTAGGGAGTCCGTGAGAATGACTACTTTTTCCGGTTTGTTATTTCTTATCCATTTTAGGGCTTCTATTATGGCTGTTAGTTCTGCGCTGAAGATTGATGATGATGATTCTTTATTTCCTCCTTAGTAGGAGAGCCATATAATACAAATAATACAATATAAGCTCAAACATGGAAAAAAGAATGAAAGAAATAAAAAAAAAAAAAAACATTTAAAGGTGAAAAATTAGATAACAGGAGAAAAATATATTGATGCAATGAGATCATGTGGAACTATTCCTCGTATAACGATGAGAAAGCTACAACCCTCAGTTAAACACTGACCTCTCTAGGTTGTGTTATAACGGTGCTCCAAGCACAAAACATCATGAAACCACGTCCATACAGCTACAATATATGAAAGCCTATCGAAAAAAAAAATGTCATATATCGTCATATCACCGCCCAACGCACCGACCGATGATACCCGTCAGATTCGCCTCGATGAGGCAGCCCTAACGAGTAGCAACAATCCATGCCCCGAGCAGACACAAAAAAGAGTGTATAACCCTGTAAACCCCAGCTTTCCGATAGAAAGTGGCGCCCAAAGGGGGTCAAAATTGTACAGACTTGTCACGTGATGTGTACATAGGTTATCTAAAAATTGCCATCACAGATAGCTTTTTGAATATGGAGGAACCGCGCTACATAGCAATAGAAGCTGAGTTTATGTTCCAATGTTAGAACATCCGCTATAAGGTGGTAGTTCCCAAACATTACTGAAATTAATGACTCATTGCTCAAGCTAGCCAATTTTATATAGAGATTTACACCAAACTTCTGCCATATTCCAAACCACATGTTATGCCTATGATGAGAGTTAACATGGCGCGATAGCAAACAGTGTAAAGCATAGTTCTCTGTAAATTTTCCACATGCTGAGCAAAGACGTTCAGGAAATCTATTGTAATATAAAGCAATAAGCTTAATTACGGACCTGCAAGCATTCAAGATTTTAGGCTGCTTCCATGATATTTCCCAGTACATAAATGGCTTTACATCTGGATGAATCTGTAAGAAGCTTTTTAGGCTTTCATCAGTAAACTCAGACACAACTGCTGTACTTGAATGAACTCGTAATTTTTCATTGACAAGCTTTTTCCATGAATATTTGGAAGGAAAACATCCAGTGTTTAGATAGTTAGTAATACATATATCCAAATCATATTCAGGGAGAAACTGTAAAACATCAGGGATAAAGCCATAAAGCACATCTCTGAATAGACAATGTGAGGTTAGTCTGCACAGAAACAACCGTTTGACAGCAAAGTAAGTATCCAGTCTGCACAGCTGACCCAACAGTACACATTTACGTTTTTGAATTTCATATTGTAAGCTCCTTCCTCCAAGAAGACTTAGTGCTACACATGTTCTTGTTTGCTTGCTTATACCCTGCATCGACTTGATACATACACGGTGAGCTCTTTCTAATGTTAAAATATCAGTTTCATTTAGGTTGCAAAGTAATTCGGTGCCATAAAGTGCTTTCGGCAATACTATAGAATCATAGATTCGTTTTAGAGTTAACGGGTGAAGCTCGGATTCACAAAGACCAGAGTTCAGAATTCCAAAGAAACTTTTCCTAATTTTCGAGGCACAATCAACCACATTCCCTTTCATGGACATAGTTTTAGTACATGTAATCCCAAGATGGGTATATTTATCAGTTTCCTTCAGTTCATTTTCACCTAGGAACCATCGCCTCTGTGACCGTCTATAAGAGAACTCGGACTCATTGAAAACGATAATAGCACATTTCAGAGGATTGTAATCCAACCGCCACATGCGGGAATATTTAAAACATATGTTGATAAGCAACTGAAGTCCAGTTTTAGTCAGTGACTGTAGTAACATATCATCAGCAACAGTTGGACAGGTGAGATTAATTCCGTTAATGCTTAAACCAAGGCTTGACGCGCACAGTTCGTCCAGTAAATCGTTTATAAAACATAAAAACATAAAAGGGGAAAGAACTCCGCCTTGCCTAGTTCCTTGTGAAATATTAAATTTCGCTGACTGGAATCCTCGAAACAAAACATAGCTAGTCAAACCATCATGAAGACTAACCATTAATTTCCACAAATACAAGTCAATACCAATACAGTGGAGTTTAAAAAGAAGGCCATCATGCCACACTTTGTCAAAAGCCTTATGCGAATCAAGAAAACATGCATATAACTTGCTATTCATCTCTTTTGCATAGTAGATGCTTTCATGAAGGAGCAAAGACGTCATCGTACAACCCATGTTTCTTTGAAAACCGCCTTGAAGGGGATTGAGGTGCTGATTCATGGTCGCTGTAATACGTTGATATAAAATCCTTTCAAATGACTTAAGTAGAGACGAAGTAAGAGTTATCGCCCTGTAACTGTTGGGGTCGTCCGTACGTTTATTGCCTCCCTTATACAATGTTATAATAATTCCTGATTTCATAGCGTGTGGAATATATGCGGAAAATAACATGGAATTAAAGAGGTTTAAAAGTGTTTTTCGAAACAACGGTCCGCTGTAAATGAGATGTTCATTATCTATTTTGTCATCACCACAAGCTTTACCTCTCTTTAAGTTAAGAATAGTGCTGTTGAGTTCTTGTTCTGAGATAGGTATTATGTCACTCTGGTCTATTTCTTGCCGCTTGAGAATATTAACTTGAGACGTAACTCTACGATAATTTGAACGGTCATAATCGCCAGTTTCTGAAATGCCATAGAGTGAGCTAAAGTATAGTCCCCATTGATTACAAATCTCCTCTGCTTTTCTGCATGTTTTACCCTCGAATCTCATTTCACATCCCTGCTGAATAGAATTCCCTTTCTTTCTTTTATTTACAAGGTGCCAAAAATAATCACTGTTTATTTCAGCAGCACGATCTATTTCCTCATTCATGGTTTTAAGATATGTTTCCGCACATTTGCGGTGATACTGTCTGAATAATCGTTTTGAATCTTTATACTGTGTAAAAGACATACTGAAATTACCACGCGGTCTCCCGTCCAATATCCAAGCCCTACGTCTTTCTCTCATTAACGTATGTAAATCTTTTAGAGTCTGGTCCCAATATGGCTTAAGGTATTGCTTAAAGCCTTTCTTGGATGGTAAATGCTTTTGTGATGACGAGGAAATTATTTCAGTGATGACTTTGTACGCCTCATCAATTTCTTGTTTCGTTGGGAAAGACTGTATATCAGAAAATTTATCTCTACACTGACTCTCAACATAACTACTAAAATTGTCGAGCGCATTAGCCCGAGTACAGCGCCAATTAATTAACATCCTAGGGGGAATACCCCTTGTTTCCTGCTCAGCATGTGGAAAGTTAACGAGACAAAACACAGGCCTGTGGTTTGATACATTCAGAGCATTATCATCCAGGACTTCACATTCTGCAGCTAGGTCTACCTTCTCTATCGGCATGAGAATGTGGTCAATCATAGAAGTATATTCGCCTGAATATGAGACAAAGGTAGACGCAGCTCCAGAACAGAAGGGAAGAGTATTGAGGGACAAAAGATTCGTACTGGTTAGAAACTGCGAAAGTAAAGCACTACGCCTGTCGTGTGGCTTAATAATATTTACACCATTTTGATGGGCATTAAAGTCTCCCATAAGTACTACACTACCCATGTTCATATAATTGGCACAGAAGTCTTGTAGTCTGAGCAGGTATTCTTCAAAGTCTGAAATCTTATGATTTGACGATGGCAAGTACACTTGAAGGATATACATAAACACATCTTTTGAGACCTGATACTGTATGCCCAGCATGCGATCATCGTCGATATTTAATACTGATATCTTATTATCAATGCTTTGTTTCCAGAAAAAGGCTAAACCGCCCTTTCCCACCCTTCTTCTGCTGGGTCTTTCCAAGTCAGAGTCAGAAAAAGCATAATACTTATATACAGGGTTAACAGATTCAAGGAAATGCAGATCTTTCTGGTAGAGCCAATGTTCACTGATACCACAAATATCCACATCTCTCTCGGATAAAACACGACCAAGATAATAGCCACTGGACATAATGCCAGTAGCATTCCACGTCATTAACGAAAGTCTACTTGGAGACGCAGCAGAAGAAAATGTGGCTTCACAGTTGTAAGTACCCATACTGAAAAAATGTAACACAATAACACATGAGCATAGGTTTCTGCATACACAGTGTAGTTAATAATATGCACCATTGTGGAAGATCTGTTCAGAATCATAGAAATTATTATCATATGCATGGCCCTGGCTATCATTATTACGAGTGTTATTGTACCTACTTTGCGACATCCATGGGCGACACTTCACCCCTCTAGGCCAGAAACCTCGATCCGAAATTCTTTCATAACCATTAGTTGCCTCAATATTTAGCCGAATAACAATTCTACCTGTTCGTTTACTGGGCCATATGTTCACCCATGTAACAACCAAACCCTTACTTTCCACATATGATATGATTTTTGCCTGGGTGATAGACGGCTTGAACCCACCAACATAATATCTCTTTGTTCTTTTACGGACATACTGTGAAAAATCAATATCATCTGTCAAATTATCGACATGAACGTGAGCTCGACCATTTCGAGCATCATAACTGGGACGACTAAGGTTGCTGTTTATCCGAACGGGAATTGGGTTTTCAAACTGTGAGTCGCCATTGGGAGGGTCAGAAGGACCCGCTGCAACTACATGACGTGCAGAAGTTTTTTTTGACTTGAAAGACTATTAATTGTGCACTCGCGTTTATTAGACGTGTCACAAGACTCCGCTGCTTTAGCATGTATCACGGGGTCCTCTAGACTAGACGAACTGCTTATCACCTTATTGTGCTTAATAGAGTCATTTAGCTGTCTAGTAGACTTCACTGTGTCAGAGGTATTCTGTTTAGTTTGTAAGGTAGCACTCTTACTCACAACTTCGCTGTACAATTTCTTATCAGAGAGGTCCTCACTTATGTGCGACCCAGAAGCAACATTAACTCGAGAAAAGCAATTTGTATCCTTCAACCTTACAAGAGCATTTGTTCCGTTCTTATTTAAATGAATGGTATCATATGATGAATCACTCAAACTAGCCGACTCAGGAATTCCCATATTCAGGGAATGCGACTTTGGCTGTACACTATCGTTTGGTATGTTTCTCGGATGAGACGGCTCATGTGCTCCCAAAGCCAACGGTTGTGATGCTGACTGTAAAGACTCGTTATGTGAACGTTTCTCTACACGACTTAAGCGTTTTTCAATAGAACCTAATTTCGATATACATTCACCAAGATATGTTGCGTTGAGAGACAGAACAGGCTCATCCGAGATTTTTACCACGTCTGACTTTAGAACTTTAACTTCATTTCTTAAGCTAGCCATGCCATTCGACTTCTCGCTGCAAACCCTGTCTATAGACAGTGCATTCGTTGAAATTAGAGACCGCATTTCACTAAGTTCACTGTCAATTTCCGACCGCATGAGATTCATGTCATTCCGGAGGGATCTAATCTCAGACTGAAATTCTGTCTTAATTAAAATATTTTCTTGCTTAATTGCAACCATATCAGCGCTTAAACCTTGAACAGTCCTTCTCAGAAGCTCTAGCTCTGTAATATTCACTGCCTGAAAGGAGGAGTCGACGACACTTTGCGACTGAGATTTTTTGGATGGCCGGGGGATATTTAAGACGTCCCTCAAATCGTTCCAATCAGCACCGTCAAGGACTGAAGACAGACAGTATAAGTCATGCGCAAGCTTAGATTCTACAGTGTCGCCAGTACGTGTCTGTATACGTTTCTTAAGGCTTGCTCTGGAATCAAATGGGTATCCATCGCATTTCTGAATACATTCAAAAATACTAGAACGTGCAGACTCCAAGTAATCCCTGTCTGCATCCGAGTCTTGAATCACTTGGGTAACAAACAGCGCCTTGGGCAGAGACCTCACCAATGCTAGCAAACTTTCAACGCTTAAGGGAGAAACGCGTTCCACGGCACTAACGTTGGGACTTTCTGGTGAAAAATCAAATTGCGAATCTGCACGCTGGGCACATTGAAAAGTAGAGTTCTCAGCAGTGGCTGATAAAATATCATTAAACAACTCATCAGCATTGTCTGCAGTCACCTCTATAGAACGAGTGTTAGATACATTCACGAAGGAAGCACCCTGCAAACCGGGTGTGGCCGCAAACTCTGTATTAGCTACTGTTTTCAGATGAGTTATATCTTCATCAAAGTCGTCATTGGCAAGCACGACCGGTTTTAAAGTTGTTAAGATAGGCGACTGAGCCATTTGGTCCTGAAGGTTTTCTCTATTTTCGGTCATAGCCTGTATACGTTATCAAATGTCCATATTACTAACAACAGGAACCGGGAACCAAAACGGGATCCAGCAGAATAGCTGTGCGCGCCACTCAAGCGTGACGATTTAACCATTATACTGTTCTGGGCAGTACTTGTTATTGTCCGTTATCCGACAAAGAATAGACTATTGAGGCCTTCGGGTAGTTAGTTGGCCTTGACCGACAGAAATAGTGAGTAGCCTTTGTTATTAGCTAAAGACAAAGAGAAGACTCAAAATATGTTTCTATAAGGTTCTTATCTTGTCAGAATCCAACCACACTGTCCTTAATCCAAAAACACACTACTCATGAAGATTTATGGAAATCCGTGTACTATAAACAGATAAAAAGTCCAAAAATCTATCCACGACAAACACAGACATCGTCACTATATAACGGTACTATTGTATGTATGCTGGGCAGTATTGACTGAGTTACTGTCAAGTCCTTTCATAGCTTGTATCGCGCTTAGGGAGTCCGTGAGAATGACTACTTTTTCCGGTTTGTTATTTCTTATCCATTTTAGGGCTTCTATTATGGCTGTTAGTTCTGCGCTGAAGATTGATACGTCCTTATTTAGTTTTAGTTTTTTTGAGTACCTATAGCTCGGGATTACGAACGCGCTGCCTACTGTATTGTTTATCTTATCCTTACTGCCGTCGGTGTATATTTGTAGATCTGATTTGTAGTTTTGTTCTATATACCTTTTTGCGGTTGTTTCGATCTTTTTCTTATCTTCTATTTTCTTATTGACCTGTCGTTTGAGGTTGTCTCGCGGTTCTATGGACTTAAGGTTGAATTTTTCCTGATATTCTGGCCCTTGTATTTCTAAGTTTTGTAAGTCGTATTGTTCTTTTAGTTCTTCCGCCTTTCTTACATATGGTATCTTGTGGCCTAATCTGTCCTTATATGTCTCATATACCTTATGGTGATATAGTCTGTTCAATGGGAGTTGGTCCGCTAGAGCGCTTGACCTTGCCCAGTATTTCAATATTAACTCTTCTCTTCTTAAGTTTAACGGTGGTATGTTGCATTCTATTTGTACGTCTATGTTTGCCGTTGACTTATACGCCCCTGTTATGATTCTTAATGCTGCCGCTTGTATTTTGTCTAATCTATCTAGTTGCGCGTTACTGGCTGACGAGTATGCCTGACTCCCGTAGTCTATTTTACTCCTGATTAACGTGGTATATATCTTTCTAAGTGTTATTTTATCCGCACCGTATTTTGTTCCAGATATGTACCTCATGAGGTTGAGATCTTTTTTACATCGTTGCACTAGTTTTGTTATGTGTTTCTCCCAGGTCAGTTTGTTGTCAAAGGTCATTCCTAGGAAGTTACCTTCGGTTTTATACTGTATTTCTTTTTCTCCTAGTTTTAATTTTGGTACGCTTTCATCCGGTTTATACTGGTAGTTAAAGAATAGACTTTCCGTTTTCTCGGCCGAAATTTTGAAACCCCATGTTTTAGCCCATTCATTGATTTTGTCCAAAAGTTTCTGGGAGATGCGCACTAGATTTACCCTACTTTTTCCGGTTTTCCATATAGCTGAATCGTCTGCGTATTGTGATAGGTCATTGGTGACCTCTTTGAGTGTGTCATATTGAGTGTTCATAAGAATATTAAATAGTATTGGACTTAGGACGCTGCCCTGTGGTGACCCATTTTCGGTCATTTTTGTTTCCGAGTGTTCTGTTCCTACTCTCACTTGTATTTTCCTGTCTTTTAAAAAGTCTTGTACCCATGCCAAAAGTTTCCCCTTTATTTGGAAGTTCATTAGTTGTAGCAGGACCCCGTTTGTCCACATTAAATCAAATGCCTTTTCTAGGTCTAAAAAGATGCACAGAAGTTGCCTGCGCTCTGCTTTGGCTTTTAGTATTTCAGTTTGTAATCTTAAAATCTGGTCTAAAGTTGACCTATTTTTCCGGAAACCTGATTGTGTCGGAGCGATTAAATTGTTTTTATCTAAATATTGTGTTAGTCTATTTGATATCATGGTTTCCATTATTTTGCATAGGGCTGATGTGAGGGAGATAGGTCTATAGGACCCCGGGTCGTGTGACGGTTTATTTGGCTTTAGAAAAGGTATGATTGTGCCCAGTTTCCATTCTTGTGGTAGTGTCCCTTCGTTCCACGACTTGTTGATTAATTTTAGTATTTGCCATTTGCATTTTTCGGACGTATTCTTTAGCATATCATAATGGATGGTATCAGCCCCTGGTGCTGTACTTTTCTTTTTGTTTAATGCTTGTTTTAGTTCAGCTAATGAAAAATCCGCGTTATAGCTTTCGTTTGCCCCCCTGTAATTTGTTTTGCTCGACTTTTTCTAATATTTTGGGCTCAACATCGTCTTTCTTTTGTTTGAAAGTCTCTTCTAATTGGCTATTACTGCTAATTTTTTGATAGTGTTCGGCCAAAAGGTTTGCTTTTTCTTTGTCACTTTGGTGTCGCTTATCCCCTGTTTTTAGAACTCCCACTGGGTCAAAAGGTTTCCCGTTAAATCTGGATATCATGTTCCAGATATGTTTACTATTTGTTTTGTAGTTTAGTTTTGATATAAAGTTTTCCCATTGTTTCTTTTTTGCCCCGTCCAAAATGCGCTTACTTTCTGCTCTTGCTGTGGTATACCTAGCTCTGGTTGTTTCCGTTTTGTATTTTCTGAATTTTTCATAAGCTTTGTTTTTGGCCTTAATTGCTTCGGTACACTCGTCATTCCACCATGGTACGTGCTTGATTTTCTTGTCTGGATTCGGTTTTGTTTTTGGTATTGTTTTCTGACATATTTCCATGAGTGTTTGCGTAAACATTGTGTTGATTTCGTTGGCATTTTTGTTTTCAAAATCGATGTCAATTGAATTAGTCAAATCTGCGAAAAGGGTCCAGTCTGCTTTGTTTATATTCCATTTTGGTAGTTGATTTTGGACAAATGTTTTGTATTTCGCTTTTAATTTCGTTATGACCGGGAAATGGTCGCTGCCTAGACAGTTTTTGTGCACGTACCATTGGTGGCCTTGACTAATGTCCGTAGATGCGAGGGTAAGGTCTAAGGCGGACGTGTTACCTGTTTCTAGGTTAAATCTAGTGCCATCTCCGTTGTTAAGTATAACTAGGTTGTTTTCTTCTATGAAATCTATAAGTTCTTTGCTTTTTTGATTTTCGTTCCCGGTGTATTGGGAGTCCCAGAGGTTATCTCTTACGTTGAAATCGCCCACTAAAATGTGATTTTTTGAGACTTTTTCCAAAAGTTTTACGTAGTCTTCCTTTTTTATTATTTCGTCCCCATTTGTGTATATGTTTATGATATCATATTGTTTATTAATGCCAAAAATTCTAACTATGACCGTCTCTAAATTTGGGTTGTTTTGGTTTTGTTGAATTTCCTCTGCATCGATTCCCTCCCTGACTAAAATAGCTACCCCACCTCCTTTTTCGTTCTGCCCTCTGTTTTTGTTAGCTATGATTTTGTATCCGGTGATTTTTGGTGGTTTTTGCTTATCTTTTACCCAAGTTTCTTGTAAACAGATAACCTCTGGCGCTTCCTTAAAGGTTCTAATGTAGTCTAATAATTCCCCTTTTTTGTGTTGCATTTGCCTACCGCTTATGCTCCTTGCGTTCCACTGTAATATTGTGAGACCGTTGTTCGTGTTGTCTGGACCCATATTTTCTGACTAATGTATTGTACTGTAGTGTGCTTTGCTTATTAAATTCTTAACGGTGTAGTGGTCGTCGTGTGTTTCCAAGGAATTTTGGTTGCCAATCTGTTCCTTTGTCTGACTCTCTGAATAAGTTGAGTTTGCTTTTGTTTCTTGCACGTTGGTTGTTTGTGTGTTGTTGTGATGCTTGTTTGTTAGTCTTCGGTTTTATTTGGTTTGCTGTCTTTGTGCCCGTCATTTTGTCGAGTCCCTTTGCTAGTGCAGTTTCTCCTTCATTTCGTGTTAGTGGTTGCTTGTTTGTGTTTTGGCTTTGCGTAGTCTGCTTGCTTGTTATGATTGTTTTTTGGTTGTCTTTTCTGTAGTGTCGGTTGTGTCGTCCAGTGTTTTGGTTGTGGTTTGCTGTGTCAGATCATTGTCTGTCTCTGTTGGGGGGTCGATTGTTATGCTGTCGGTCTCCATGTCGTCTGTGTCTTGTTGGAAGTTGAAATGGGTGAGCGTGATTTTGTCTATAGCTTTGTTTCGTTCGTCTTCTGTCATTGTTTGTAATTTCTGAAAGTTACGTGGTGCCAGGATGATTTTAAGTATGGATGCTATGTCGTTGAGTTTTGTGAGGCGCCCTGCCTGTTCCCCTATGTTTGTGTTGCTTGCATCTTCAATGTTTGTTATGGGTGAAGTTGGCTTTTGTTGCTTTAGTGCTTCTGCATATGTGTGTTGTGTTTCGGTTGGGGGGTGGGGGTGGGTGGGTGTTATTCTGGGTGTGGTTTGGCTGTTTGCGTTTGAATGGTGCATTCTGTTCTCCCAGTCCGTCTTGATTTGTCTGTTCTTCGTGTCTATCTGTTCTTTGTATTGTATGTATGCTGGGCAGTATTGACTGTATGCTGGGTGGTTTCCTTGGCAATTTGCACATTTGTAATATTGGTGATATCCATAGTAGTTGCATTGGTTGTATGTGTGTTGTTCTGCGCAGAGTGGGCATGCTTTTTTGCTTGATTTGCAGTTTTTGGTTGTGTGGCCGAAACGTTGACAGTGATTGCATCTGATGATATTATAAAGTAGCGGGCTAACGGTTTTTGTGAAATTTTTTCCGATGATTGTGAGTGGTGCTAGTTTGGTGCCGAATGTTATGATTGCTTTTCCTGTCTCTTTGCCATACTTGTTGAGGAGTTTCATGAAGCCTGTTATGTTATTTTCTTTGAAGTCGTGTGTTGTTTGGAATTGTTCTTTGTTGAGTGTGCCTATGTCTATGACCCCTTTGCTTGTGTATTGTTGCGTGTTTGTTGTTGATGGATTTGCGGTGTCTGTTTTGTTGCTCTGTCTTTGTTTGTTTGCGTTCCTGTTAGGTGTGTTTTGTATGTCTTGTCTTAGTTCTGGTAGGCCCAAGTTAACGTTGATGAAGGTTTTGGCTTTGTTCAAAAGTCCCTGTCTCAGCGTGAATTTGACCCCTCCCCCAAAATAATCTGCTACGCAGTTTTCTTTTAAGTGTTTTTTGAAAGCAAGGCTAAGTTTCTCTGCTTGAGTAGTTGTCATTATTTTTCCGATCAAAAGGGTGAAGGTTACGTATATGTATCCTTCATTGATGGTGTCCTTCGTTGTGGGTTCTTGGATATTTTCCTCAAATTTTGGATTGTTTGTTTTCTCATTGGTATCCTCCGTTAACTTGGGTACCTTGGTGGGTTGCTTGCTGTCCCCTAGTGGGTCGTATCTGTTTGAAATGGTGATTTGGGTGTCCTGGGGTGATAAAGAGTGTTTTCTTTTTGGGGTTTGGTGGGTTGTTGTGTGGTTGTCGTTGGTGAAAAGTTGTTTCTTTGGTGTCATTAGTAGGCCTGTTTTGTGTCCCATTCCCGTGCCCCTTCTTTTGGCTTGTGTAATTGTTCTTTTTGGGGTCCCAGTGTCGGTTGCTGGTTGTATAGGGGTGGGAGGATTGGTGGTGGGGTTTGGGTTTGGTTGGGAGGGGTCTGGCTGCTTGTCCACTGTGGGGGGTGTGGGGTTTGAGCTGGGGTTTGTTGGTGTGGGGGCTGCCTGGGTGTCCTCTGTGGCAGTTTGTTGGGTGGTGGGTTATGGTGGGGTTGTTCCGGGGTTTGATGGGGTTGGGTCAGACTGGGAGGCTTCTGTGTTTGGTATAGGGGTGGAGGGGTAGAGTGGTGGTTGGGTTGCCGTCAGATCCTCTATCTTTGGGCTTGGTATAGTGGGTATGCCTTGAGGGGAGGGGGGTGTCCCTTTTTGGTTGTCTGTGTTGTTTGTGTATTTCATCTTGGGTGGATAGTGCGGTTCCTATATGAGAAGTTGTCTTTGTGTTTTATTTAGTTAGGTGGGTGGATTGAGAAGGAGCTGATTCGAGATCGTACGTGATTGAAATCACCTAAACCGAAGGGTGTATGAAAGGCAGTTTTTGATTGGCTGACAGGTGGATTGAAATTCTGATTTCTGTTTTTGTGTGACGGCTTTTGATTGGTCAATTCTTTTGCTGATTTTCAATCCGATTTTGGTGTTAAGCTCGTAGTTGGTCTTGACTATATGAATTGATTGTATTAATAAAAGGAAATTTACTGCACTTTAGTTGGATTTGTGATGGTTTCCTTATTATCTTGCTAAGATTGCTATGTGCTCTTTGTTTATATATGTAAACAATGAGGAAATTGTCGGTGGGGGACTACAGTACCGATAATTCTTTCAAATACAACTGATGGGGAGCGTTTGATATATTCACTCCTGGGAGAGTAACCTTTTGTTATGTCCTTTAGCAGATAGGCCGAGAGACTGTGAAAGGAGGGTTGATAGCAGTTTTTTCTGATATCGTACGTGATTGAAGACACGCTATACCGAATGTCGGATAGTAGACGGCTTCTGATTGGCTGTTGGTTATTGGCAAAAAATATAACAAAAATTTCTCAAAAACGGATTGAAATTCGTTGACCTACTTATCGCATCCTCCGCGATAGAGATGACTTTTTGTGATTTGATTGGCTGCTGGTTATAATTGAAAAGATTGGATTGAGGACTATTTCTAATACTTATTCCTAAGATATATTGTGCAGTAAGGAAAATGTGGAAGATATGGCACTAATTACTAACTCGTATGTGATTATTGAAACAAATTTTCTAGAAAGAGTGACCTTTTACAGTGTCTTTTATTGCGATCTAGGCTGATAGCCGCTATAATCAGACTTTCTCCGGGGGTGCATACAGTTTTCTTCAGTTGTCTCGTGGTTTACAATACGCCACTCCGAATGTTGGATAAAAGGTGGCTTCTGATTGGCTGTTGATTATTGGAAAGAAAATATGACAAAAATTGTTTAAAAACGGATTGAAATTGCTTGACCTACGTATCGCATCCTCCGCGAAGGAGATGACTTTTGTTATTTGATGGTTAGGCTTCTGATCACGACTTTGACGACTTCTAATTTTATATATAATGACAACGTTAATGAAATATTATAGATAACTTATTCCTACCGTGACTGTATATCTTTTTACTTGATTCTGTTCCCTACTCTTATTTCTGTTCCTTATTAATCCAGATTAAAAATGCACTCAAACACTGATTTACCGGCGGATAACACACAAAGACGCGCGTACTTCTGACACTATCACAACACTAGAATACACACTGATGAGAACACAAAATACGAACGGGAGAACAGTGAGTTCTACGGGTACTTGGTATACTGCCGTTCCAGCTGTATTCCCGATACCCGCTTCTCGAGTTCTCAGTGGTTTCCCGTTCCTCCTGAAGGTAGACAACACAAAACGACACAGATTTTCACAGAACACAAAACAAATATCAAAAGAGACACTCGAGAAAATGTGGTGCAGTATTGCAGATATATCAGAGTATGATTCAGCCTAGCAGAAGAGCTGATAATACGGTGATATTTTGCAAATGAGAAACGTCTTCACTGATTGGAATAGGAGAGCTGAATCTGACCACACACTAGTACTGGTAAACCGCTTAGAAGAAATTAACCTGTCCAGGCAAAGCGCTGTGAGTCAGATCGTCCAATGCACATAAGCCTTCTGGTTTCATTGGGCGGCAGGACTTGCGATATCATTTCGCCTCAATATTGGGTAAAAGTCCCACAACATTGGAAAAACGTCTCCAAAATGGCCTAAATAGTGTTCGCACCCGCCCATCGGGGCTTGAAGAAATAGATGGGCTGCATGATGCTTCCACGCAGAGCTGAAACCGACCCGCACACGCCGAGTACTGGTAAACCGCTAAACCTGCCCAGGCCAAGTAGGACCGTCTATGTTTATAAACCCTATTGGTTTCTTTGGGCGACAGGGCTTGAGATGTCATTTCATCTCAGTGTCGGGTAAAAGTCCCACAAAATTGGAAGCAACGTCTCCAAAATGACCTGTACAGTGTTAACGGGGACGGTTAACCTCAAAACAAACAAACAAAACCTAAACAGTGTTAACGGGGGCGTAAAACTCCTATTCAAACACACAAACATATACCACAAATGTTTGTTAATGCAACGAAGTGTCAAAGTGTGGAGAAGGTTTACGCCTAAATGTCATTGAACAGTTATAGCTGGTCACGTCATATTGATAAGTTTGCAATCAAATCATATTCTGCATTCAGTATATATATATCAGCCATTATGCGTTGTATTATTATGTCCTCGTGAGCTTCATTGCCTTTTGGAATCTGAGTGTGTGTTTGAGTTTTACGTCCAGCCAACAGCTATGGTCATACGGAGACGGGACCTCGGTTGAAAGACTCATCCGAAAGTCTGGATAAGCCCGGGATCAATCCTGCGATCCCTGGTTTACACGGCGAGTAGCGTAACCACTGCACCACGGAGGCTTCTTTTTGGAATCTGAAATAAACTTACTACTATTACTACTACTATAACCTACATGCACGTGTCAATAGTTTACTCAGGCTATTGTCAATAAGATCAGAACAGAAAACAGAACATAACAGAACTGTTCTGTTTGTTCTGATCTTTAAATATTAAAATAAATAATCATCTGAACCAGACAAAATCTTTTTTTCCTCGCATTACATGTGACCCGAGCGCGTTGAGAGACCTAATGATTAAGAAACTCTTCTTATGTCAGCTGCCAGTTTAAAAAGAGCTCAGCATATGGTGGGGGTGGGGTGAGGAGGAAGGGGTTTGGGGCATCATACGTCCGTGCTAAAAAGTAAGAAGTAGCGCATATACTGACTCTTATGCGGTCAGTGGTTGTGGTTTGTAGCCTCAAACAACTGCGCTGCTCCACAACATAGCCTTACTATAGAACAAGTTTCAGCTTGATCGGATGTAAACTGTAGGAAATAGCGTAAAAAGAAAAGATAACAGAAATTTTCATAGAATCATAATTATGCTAAAATTTGGTAGACTGTTACCTCGAACCAATATGCTCGCTCCACATCATGGTCCAACTATTAACTAAGTTTCACCTTAATTAGATTAAATTGACATGGAGTAAGCCGGAAATGAAAAATTTACAGAAATTTCAAACGGGCATAACTGTGCTAATATTTGGTGAACTGAAACCTGGGAACAGTATGCACTGCTCCACATCATTGTATTACTATTTACCAAGTTTTACTATGATTAGAAATAAACTAAGAGGAGTAAGCCGGAAACGAAAGTTTACATAAATTTTCGAAGGGGCATAACACTGCTAATGTTTGGTGGACTGTAAGGTCAAAACAATATGCGCTGCTTCGCACCATGGTATAATTATTTACCATGTTTCAGCTTAATTATATGTAAACCATTGAAGGAGTTAGCAGGAAACAAAAAGTTTACAGAAATTTCAAAAGGGGTTCCTTCTGTTAATATTTTATGGAATGTAACCTTTAGGCGACAATATGCGCTGTTCCACATCATGATCTAAAACAAGTTTTAGCTTGGCCGCAAACGAAAGTTTTGAAGCCATTTTCAAGGGGGAATAACTTTGCTAATACTCGGCGGACTATAAACTCGAAATATTATGCGCTGCGTCACATATCATGTTTTAACCAGAAATCAAGTTTAAGCTTGATCGGATGTAAAATGTAGGAGCAATTAACCGGACAAGAAAAGGTTGTACAGACGGACAGGCGGACGAAAGGACAACATAACATGTCCCGTTACAAAATACGTCCTGTTTTTCAAACGGGCGTATAATATAGGAATCATCCCTGGTTTTTCATTAATTAACATCTGCCGTTATTAGCTGTTTGAACACGAGGCCGGCAAATGTTACGACAATTTATTACATTTTCAGTGGTGATTTACTGAGTTTTCTCATGTACATATGTTTCCCGAAAAATCCTCAGTAATATTTTGCTGACTATGAATTCACATTCATTTCTTTCAGTAAAAAACCAGTGAATAAGACACTGCACTTTCAATCAATCACTATTTCATGAAGGATGAATGGAAACATCTGGCATATACTTCTCTTTACAAAGGAGACAATTTTCGGGACTTCCCGTTTGCTTCACCCTGAACTCATTCTCTCTGAAAGTTATACACGTATTGAATTTTTCAGGTTTTCTTATTTTGGGCTGGAATAAAAATAAGAAAGCTTTTTTTTTCTCTGGGAGCAGTTGTTCAAAACAGCATTAGTTTTATGAACTCGCATGTGGTCTTGAGAGGAATGGGAATACCTTCAGGGGAGGCAACTCCTGTAAAATTATTTTTGTCTCCCATGTCAATAAGGGTTAACTTAAAGAAAAGAATTTGCTCCTTTAAGAGTAGACCCTTTTTCAGTGGGACAGGGCTTATAGAAAAGCGTACAGGAAGTTCCGAAAGTTGTATCCCTTTGAAAAATGGCGGAAAAATCTGCCAGGTGTACCCATTCCCTTTAAATGTTATGTCTAACAGAGTGTTATTATGTGAATAGCTTTTGCTTCTCACATAACACCATTATGTTAGTTATGATATTTGCTACTCACTTTTTTTTTTCAGCAATAATACATGTATAAGTATTTTATCATTGACGCAATACCCTAAAAATTTCGGACACCAAATGTCATAAAGTTAAGACTGAGAAAACAGCATAGACCAAGATCGGAGCAGTCTGATCGGGGACTATAATGTGTGCCGCTTAATAGATTTTTGCGGTCAAAATATATGAAAAGGCTCAAGTTTCTGAATATTCATGGTATATACGGTATATTGTGTGATCAAAGTTTCAAAGTGGGCTATGGTCCGGAGGTTGTAAAACTTTTTTCATGCTCAGCTCAACTGAGCATGAAATTTGCAATGCAAACAGACACTTTTACTGCTCAAATCAGCACTGAATGTTTTTTGTCCTACTTATGAATTATAAAATGCAAACAATAATTGGTATTTTAAAATTAATGAGGAGGACAAATTTCATGCTCAGGTGAGTTGAGTATAAAAAGTTTTGTAACCTCGGACCCTGGTATCATTTTCTTAGAAATTCTCACTTTTAAATGGTGCATCTATAAAAGAATTAGAAAATCAAAAACATTAGATACATAATTTTAATAATAATCAACAACTACTCCACTAACAGCACATTTGAGATTTAGATTATTTACAATTACAGTGGCTCGAACACTTGCTCATTCGAGAAAGGTGTTTGAGCCACTGAGGTATTCATAGATCCACGTCAAGCGGCATGACGCTTCTATAACATAAAAGATATGCTGTGTTTACTCATTAGAACATAGCAACAGATAAGGTTGGTATTTTGTGATAACTGAAGGATAGTTTTTGTCCATTAATACATATGTATGTTGTGGGTATTCATTAGAACCGCCTCGACGAGGCGGTTCTAGTGAATACCCACAACATAGGTTTATATGGAGAAATAAGGAAAACTATCCTTCAATTTTCACAAAATATGCACCTTATTTGTTGCTTTGTTATAATATGTTAGAATCGCGTCATTAACACAATGCTAATGAGTACACACAGCATAACTTATCAACATATCTTCCTAACTCTCCCCAAGGAGCTAGAGAAAAAAATTCCCTAGGGACGCATGGACGAGTTAAATCAGCCATGGTAAGAGAGCCAACAATACTCAAGCCATTGAAGCTTCACTGGAAATACAAGCAGATGTTTCTGCGTTCTGTTTCACCCCACTTTTGAAACATATAGTTTTTTTTTTACTTAATCTCAAGCCCAACATCAATCTTGGAACCGAACTTTGCTTTTAAAATACATGTAGTTATTCCAGCTCCATTTCTGCTGGAAAATTCAACAAATCGTAAGAAAACTTAAATGCCTCTCAGAACAAATATTCTGTCTCATCCTTGATTTTTTTTTTAAAATGTACTTGTTCTGATAAAGAAATCAACTGTCAGTCAAATAGTAAAGATTTTTCTGAGAAATTCAAAAGTTCTTATGACCAGGGAACAGAATAATGCAAGTCCCATGATAATTCATTAAAACAGCGATTCCAGCCTTTTTTACTGGAAAGTGTAACAAAAAGGAACTTATAATAATCTTCTTCTCACTCAACAAAACTGAAATGTCTCAAAACAAAAACTACTGTCATCCTTGAAATTCTGAAAAGAAATGTAAATGTTCAAGTACTTCTGATGGTCAAATCTCTGAGCAATTCAAAGTTCTTTTGACCAACGAACAAAATTTAATAAAAATAATAGTTCCATGATAAATGCAGCAATTCTAGCCTTTCCAATACTTATTGAAAACTTCCTAAGGGTAGATATGTATGTTATCTTTTACCACGGTCGCCATACTTCATCATCTGTACTTGGATATGGAACTACTTTTTCTGGCGTAAAACTGGAGTCTAGTGACATATTGGCGGATGAATTGAAACTCGTGTCGACACTGTCATTACAAGGATGGGACTGTTCATTGAAGTAATGACCATTATAATCAGCAAGACCTGGCTGCACAACACTTCCAAAAAACGTTGATTGATTTGTCACGTGCAAACTTGTATTTCTGTAGTCAGATGTTTGAATATCTTTTTGCGGTGCACTGTCATGCGCAGATGACACTTCCGCAGAACGTGGCATATTCGAAATCCTTCCAGTCTTTTCCAGATAAGTGCTTTGAAGATGGTTGTTAAGCCGAAAGAGTGAATCGGTATCAAGGCTTAGGGCATGCGTTGAGGTGAGGTAACGGATTGTTTCCCTTGCACAGTCTTTGAAACCCTTCTTGTAGCTGTCAACCTCTGTTGCCAAGGAGACAGATCTCTGCTGGTGCGTGAGTGACGTCAGTTGGTTCACGGTAAGTTCCAAAATGTCTGCCTTGTCAAGCCGAGCCATCGACGTAGAACTCTGAAAAGATTAATCAAAAGCTAAACCCTTGTCCTGCCGAACCCCACCTTTGCTAACAGTGTAGATCCGTATCAGATGAAGAAGCTTTCTGACCCGGATCTACACAGTCTAAAATTCAGTTATTTGTCAAGAATAGATTTTCTTGCACACCAGACAAGGAAATCCGCGATTTTACCCTGGGATAGAAATTTATGTTCTGACCCTGGTATTCTGACCCCAAATCGAATATAATCGCGTGTTTGATAAATGCACTGGTTGATTACCACCTCATGCGCGGCGTCGTCATGCGTGACGTCACTAAACATTCCTGTTGTGTCATCACAAAATGGCGGACGTCGGTAACCGAAGTGACAGCAGCATTAAAAATTCGCAATAGAAATTGAAGGTATGCAAGAAAAAGAATCCTATATGGGTGTGAGGGGTGGATAGAAAAATTCGTCCCTCGGGATCACTGTCCGGCATCACTCGGCAAATTTGACTGGGTGATAGTTTGAAATGGGTGAGACAAAATTAACTTATTCAGCAAGATACATGTTATCCACTTCATACCGGACACCCCAAAACGGGTAATTGGCAAACAGTGCAGGCCCAGATCAGACGCGACAGAACACGGCGCCGACCGGACCGCCTGATCCCGAAGCCGAAGCACTACCATGCCGCTAATCTATCGGGATCAGACTTGTTTTGCCATTAGTAAACGCGACGCCGTTTAGGACGTCATACATGTAACGTTACGGGACGTATCTAGCTAATTTGCATATTTAATCCACATTATATTACATAGAGGATCTTACATGAGTGTTCATGTATTATTGAATTTATTAAACGAGTTGAGGAAAAGGGATAAAATGCGAGGCTTTGCCGAGCATTTTTATCCCTTTTCCTCAACGAGTTTAATAAATTCAATAGTACATGAGCACGAATGCAAGATTCTATTTATCATATGACATTAAAAACGCATTTTATTCACGATTGTTTACAAAAAAATATCAATATTCCGCCATTAGTAAACGCGACGTCGTTAAGGACGTCGTACATGTAACGTTACGGGACGTATCTAGCTAATTCGCATATTTAATCCACTAGTGGATTATCGAAAATAATACATGGCGTTATTACACTCTCAGACGCGACGTCATATGATAAATTGCGTTATTACACTATCAGACGCGACGTCATATGATAAATAGGGTTATTCATTACACGCAAAGAAAGTGGTGTTTGCAGGTGTGTTATTAACGTGTTTCAACTTACATTTTGTTTAATATTCACCGCCAGCAGAGATTTCAACTGGGCCAGACTGTTGTTCATTCTGGCTCGCCTTCTTTTCTCGACCAGTGGCTTCCTTATCTATAATAAATAAGATAAATAGATTCATTTTGTATTCAGAGTATTCGGGGATAGTCTTACTCGCAACAATTTGCCTGGACAGGCTTCAGCTCAGCGCGGAAGCACCAGGCAGCACAATCTGTTCCTCCAAGCCGCGATTGACGGGGGCGTAAATACATAAATGACCCGGCTGATGGGGAAAACACACCAACATAATTCTTACCCCCTTGAACTACATTTTTATTCTGCCCTAAAATATAGATTGTTGGTACTCGTTAGAAGCGCTTCTAACATGTACCCGTAATCCATATTTTGAGCAGAAGTAAGAAATTTATCACATTTTTTCATCTTATTTTTTTTTTTAAGATTTGGCGGTAAAATTTACAATGTATTTGTATAGGCGTGTTTTCGTAATGGGATGTGGAAAGGGTCATTGTCGCATGTGTGGGTATGCAATTTCAATCTTTAACCCACCAACAAAGTACCTAAGCGAACAGGAGACCACCGTCTCATCACTATATATACTATTTACTATTCCGTTTATTGTCTACGCCCATGGGCGTAGACATTATAGTGATTGAGTTTAACACGGAAGTACAGCCATTAGTTACCCACAGTACAGGTTGACCTTTCCATTCTTATGCAACACAACAAGTATAAGCTTTCACAAGAAGAAAAGAGCAGCCTATAGCAAGTGTAAGCTTTTACACAAACAGAGGCCGGCGCGCAGAGCTCTGGCACAGAATTGTTACATGTATTACATTTGTACAAGCCTATATCTGCTGTCATATTGTACAGGCTAATACAAAAATATACATCTACAAACTCTCGACCACGACGGACCACTACCTATCCTATAAGCTACTCAGCAGCCTTCGGCTCTGGTGAGCTTAAAAAACATACCTCGCCGTTAGTAAACGTTTAGGTTTAATCTTCAATTAGTCTTCTATAAAGTCTAACTTAACCAACAGTTTTCAAGCATTCAATTTGAAAGATGTCACAAGCATACACGTGCCTTTTGAAAGATGAAAAAGTACTTTTTCACACTATTACAACATTTTAGACATTATACTTCAGTCGGCAGGATGGCAAATTAGAATATCGCCAAAGACAGTTAATTGTATAAAACAAATTTCTGGGATATAACTCTAGACATTCACATTTAATATGTGCTAAGCGTAGACCTAGCTTTTTGCAAAAAGCTATGCTTGTTTTAACTAAAACCTCCTAACGGTTGGCAACAATGGACGCGGTCAAATTAAGCGATGGAAGTGTCTACCAGAAAAAGTACAACTATTGTACTCAGTCCAAATCATCACGAAAACACGCCTATAGAATTTTGACCCCCTCGAACCCCACCTATATTTAGTAAAACTGGGGTTTGCAGGGGTAAACCTTATTTTTCTAATTTCTGCTCTAAAATATAGATTGTGGGTACTCGTTGGAACCGCCTCGATGAGGCGGTTCTAACGAGTACCAACAATCTATATTTTGAGCAGAAATAAGAAAAATATCGTAATTTTTCATCATAAAATTTTCATCTTTTCGGGGATAAAGGTGGTACTGTATTTGTATAGGCGTGTTTGCGTAATGGAACATTGAATTTATGGAAATTAAAATAAATGTGGTTGCTGAGACCGTTATTCTCATGTTTGGTTCTTACCGAAGCGAGTGCCCATTAAGGCTGACACGATTAATCGTATAACCGATTAATCGATCGATAAAATCCACAAAAATGATTATCATTTCTGATTCGCTTTTAATCGATTACTTGATTGGTACAATTTACTACCCAAAGTTATGCCTAAAATAGCTGTATGAGTGGCAAACAGTGCAGACCCTGATGAGACGCCGCAGAATGCGGCGTCTCATCTGGGTCTACGCTGTTTACTAAGGAATGTCTGTTCAAATATACATATGGTAAAGTGCAACATATGGTAAGAGTCATGCTCGGACAGAAAGCCAGACAGGTAAAAGTATGCCAAAAACCTTAGCGATTACTAATCGAGTATCGATCACAATGATAGGGCTCCGATTAGCCAGCCCTAGTGTCCATAGGGTATAAACTTGTAAACCTTACTTTTTCTCTAAAGCGAGGTATGCAATTGTTTTCATAACGCTGACTGGTAAGGAGCACGTTCTTCTTCACTGAAGATTATTACGCTTTGCACCAAAAGTAACAAACTTTTTCACAAACAAGCTCGAATGTGGCTTTTGTGTACGCAAAGCATGACATTTCTAACGTGTTGACACCATCGTCAGAAGTCGTATAGTTATCAGTGAGGCACCCGAAATCTATGTTTAGAGTCAACACAGTGTATACAGGATAAAAATAGGATTTGCCGGGGTACACGTTCTTATTTCCATCTTACACTGTCAGTCTGTTTCTGGGATATAAATATGGAAAATATGGCACGTTTTCATTAGAAAAAAAAGTAATTTGCGTTTTTAGAGCCTTAAAAATCTGTTAAAAATAAATAGATAAATAGCAAACCTTTCGCATGTAGGTAGGATCGGCCGAACTTGGTGACTTAGTACCAACCATTCTGCTTTGACTTCTGTGACTTTTCTATGAGAACACTTTGCTAGACAGTTTGTTGAATGGTCAGCGTTGGGTTCTACATGGTATATATAACCTACATGCACGGGTCAATGGTTTACTCAAGGATATTGTCAATTAAAGACGTCTCCTGTCCCTTAGACAGACACGAGTTTCTCATCCGTGTCCTTAATCTAAAATGAATCAATCAATCGGATTGCTTAATTGGGAATAATTATTGTAGGTAAGTGCTCCAACAATTAGTCAATCACTTTACAAGGTGCTAATTGGCACGTGCTTCTTGGAGACTAAAGTCGTTAAAGAGCTCTACTTGTCATTTTCACACCTTTGCTTCAAACATTACTAGAACTAAAGAAAATAATCTGAATCAGAAAAAAAATCCGTCCCGCGCATTACTTTTCCGAAAATAATCTGAATCAGAAAAAAAATCCGTCCCGCGCATTACTTTTCCGCTTTTCTTTTACTTATATTTCAAGACTGCAATTGTAAATACATAAAGGCGTTTTCTTTGCCATGTCAGGGGTGGAGGCAGAGAATAATGGAAGCCAGAACTGATAATGTATGTTAGCTTTTTTTCCTCGGCCAGACATTCGAAAACAGGGCTGTGCTCTGACACATTTGGCAGTCGAAATTGGCAACACGTCATCACATACTAGAGCCCGTCTTTGGTCTGATTCCTGCACTCAAAATTCTAAAATCGCTATAGAACTGTGTTTCTTAGGACAAACGCTGTACATGCCTTTCTCCGATTAAGAGTTCAGTATATTCCCATTGGTCAGCTGACACCTGTCGAATTGACAAGTGCCAGCACATTGGAGGCCCTGGGAAGAGCAGTTCATAAACTAATCCCATTTAGCGAGATGGGGTAGCCCCTATGTGCTTTTAGCGCCCGGTTACCTTACAAAATCTATCAAGTCAAGTCAAGTAAATACATATATAAACTCATTATTTTAATAAATAAAAATGAAGAAAAAGAAGGGATTGCATCTGTCTACAAGTGTTGACGGGAAAGTTAAATCTCAGTTCAAACGAACAAACAAACTACCCACAATTAGTGATACAAAACTGTTTTAACAGATAAATAAGGATATGTCATCCCTGTCTCTTACAACACCCGTATCACGATACACTGACTTGCTTTTCGAGGCAGAACGCGGCGTCTGATCTGGGCCAACACTGTTTGCGAAAAAGGTTCAGCCACAAACACAATCTGACATCGCTAAATTTTGAAACAGACTTGTACTGTATATAAAGTGGAAGATTCCGTTCAGTACAAAATGGGTTAAAAGTTCAAGGTACAATGGCATTCGCTCAGAATTGCAAGTAAACAGGGGAGACCAATAAAAACATATCGATGACGTTGCGGGTGAGCCTGGTAAAACCCCTGACTACCGCAGTATCCTGCAGATCATCACAAAACCGGGACGATTCGTCCTTGGGCACAATTGTTCCCATCCCGTAATCATTCTATATATTTGTTCTAAGTTGGGATAGGAAACGGAAAATTAAACGTCAACCATTTTACTGATACGTTGTTAGTTAGATGCTACTTTTGAATAGAAACCTTTTATAAAAGATACTAACAGTTTTGTTTTCATATGGGCCCCGTCAAGCGATTTTGGTACTTATCGCCTATGCGAGCAGCGAAGGTTCAGGCGAGCCTGCGCATCCGCGCAGTCTCGCCAGAACCTTCGCTGCTCGCTCATACAAGCAGTGAATTAAGAGGAACCTTCAGACAGAAAGCCATATCCCTGGCCCCTCTGAATGGCTGGGCATGCGCAGTTAAAATGTGTCATGACTGAATGTTCGAAGACACAAATTCGCTTGGCGGGGCTCATATGATATAGTTATTCTTGTAAGCATAAAGATATTTTTTCATTAACAACTTTATTCAGGCTGAAATGCTTCCAAGAAAAGATAACGAAATATAAACATTTCTCAAAATGTATGAAGTTGGCTTGGAGTTTGGAGTATGGAATTTGGAATTCGATTTAATCCGTAGTAGTAAAGTACAGTAAAATATTAGAGAATGTTAGGCAAAATCGATATTCCAAGCCGCGAATCCCAAGCCAAGTTCACACACTCCATTTCTCAAATCGAAAATGATAAGAAGAAACAACAGCAATGAAAACAATTTTGGTGACCATACAGTCCCTTAATACCCTTGACTGTCGCTGACCATGTACAAAATGTAGGTACCGGTTGTTTATAGCATTGAGCTCGTGCACTTGGGCATTGACAAACAGTGAACACCTAATCAGACGCCACTTAACGCGGTATCTGATCAGGTTTACACTGCTTGCTTAAAATACTGGAATTTAAGGATTAACCGAACAGTTCAATTCTCAGTTCGGGACTATTTTCCCAACTTACACTCAGAGACAATCGACCCACCAGTACTCTCAGTTGTTTGATTTTACATGTGCTCCAAACATGGGTTGTGGGTGCTCGTTGGAACGTCTCGTTAAGGCAGTTCTAACGGGTGCCCACGGCCTGTGTATTGGGGCGGGAGAAGAAGAAGTGGTGTTTACCACTGAAGGCCCCAGTTTTCTGTATATGGGCATGGGTTTGCAGTGGTATTAATTGCGCGGACGTGTTATTGTGACGAAAGATAGAATTTTCATGTATATTTATCTTTGTTGCTGTGATATATTTTGTTGAGTGGGCCTCAAGGAAGAGTAGCTTGTAGCTAATTGTGTCACCCACTGGAAACAAAGTCTTAATTATTATTATTATTATTATAAAAACAAAAGAATTCCCATTGGTCAGCTGACACCTGTCGAATTGACAAGTGCCAGCACATTGGAGGCCCTGGGAAGAGCAGTTCATAAACTAATCCCATTTAGCGAGATGGGGGTAGCCCCTATGTGCTTTTAGCGCCCGGTTACCTTACAAAATCTATCAAGTCAAGTCAAAAGAAGTCGGGGCACAGAGTTGATGGCAACTGTGACCAGCGAGGAATGCGATTTTCGCGTCCAAATAATCTCATCTCATCAATCTTCATTATAGGTCGATTGTTTGTTAATCGAACCAAAGTTAACAATACTACAGACGCCTTCATTGCTGTTGGCCATGTGATTTTAACTGACCCGTAATATTACACCGTGCGCAATTAAAGATTTTTAAAATGACTGATGACAATAACTGGATTTTTTTTTCAAAATAAATTGGTTAACCCATATATGTAATTTAGAATCTTCCATCTAACGCCTTTGGACAGGTCCATTCTCAGGTGTAGATGTGCCTGGCTTGTTTTTGTTGTAGTAAGTCTTATCATGAAAACACGCCTATATGAGCCCCGCCAAGCGAATTTGTGTCTTCGAGCATTCCGTCATGACAAATTTTAACTGCGCATGCCCAGTCATTCAGAGGGGCCAGGAATATGGCTTTCTGTCTGAAGGTTCCTCATGATTCCCTGCTTGTTTGAGCGAGCACCGAAGGTTCTGGCGAGACTGCGCGGATGCGCAGGCTCGCCTGAACCTTCGCTGCTCGCATTGGCGATAAGTACCAAAATCGCTTGACGGGGCCCATATAATTTCGCCCGCCCCTTAAACCCAACTCTGGGATTTACAGGAGTATTAGTTATTGTTATTAATTCTCCTCTAAATAATAGATTGTGATTACTCGTTAGAACCGCCTCGCCGAGGCGGTTTCTAACGAGTTCCCACAATCTGTTTTGAAAAGAAATATCAAAATTATCAGATTTGTTTTAGCTGAAGTGCATGGGCTTAAGAGGGTATTCGTTTCACGGACTTGTTAACGTGATGTGCTATTCACTGGAAATGCAGTGAGCTGGCTCGTAGTGATAGAAAAACGAAGAAGAAAACTCAAAGCACTAACAGCAATAGTGAATCGATTGTGTCGATTGTGTCGATTTCGTTTAATCATTAGCATTCTAAGCAAACAATTTAGACTCTGCCCAGATGCCTCTTTCTGTGGCGTCTGAGCTGGTTTACACTGCTTGCCAAATCCAACGCTGATTCCAGTCCAGATTCTATAGATAATCCTATGACGCAACACTCGGACATCAATGTGATAAAAATAGCGCGGCTATTTTCTAAATATAACCGTTACCTGGATTTTCTACAAATCAGTGATTGTCAATTGACTTTGAGCAAAGAAAAGCTTCTGTCCTTAGTAACTTTAGGTCGATTGATAAACAATTGACCCCAAAATGCGTCAAGACTCATCATCGTACCAATGTCCTGGGACCAGTTGTTCAAAACTAACGACGTCGTTAGTTAACGTATCGTTAAAATTTTAACCATTTAATATGGCAAATAAGCTAATGTTTTTGCTGAAAAAAAAAAATGTGTGCAGCTTTTGCGTTTGCAAAAGCTGCTCACATTTGTTTTCAGCAAAAATACAAGAATTTAATATCTCTTTCTATCTTTGACAGTTAACAATTTGACCACTAACGAACTCGTTAAGCTAACAATGCTTTGAAAACTGGCCTCTGATAAACTCGGTTTATGTGAGCCGCGTCACAAGAAAGTCTGCTCAATACCATTTGCGAACGACAATAGTGCGGATCACGCCTATACAAATACATTATAAATTTTATCGCCGAAAATAAAAATGAAACACGAAAGTTTTAAGTTAAAATTGTGATATTTTTATTTCTGCTCAAAATATAGATTGCGGGTACATGTTAGAACCACCTCATCGAGGCGGGTCTAACGAGCACCCCAATATACCAATCTATGTTTTCGAGGTAAAATAATGTACACCCCTGCAAACCCCAATTTTATATTATAAAAGTTGGGTTTAAGGGCGTGTTTTCTTGATGCGAGGTTTCCGCCAGCTAATGTGATTTCCAACGACTTGATGGTGCAGACACTGATCGGCTTTTCTACATCCTTAATTCTGCACGAAAGAGAGAGAGAGAGAGAGAGAGAGAGAGAGAGAGAGAGAGAGAGAGAGAGAGAGAGAGAAAGAGAGAGAGAGAGAGAGAGAGGGAGAGAGAGAGAGATTTCTCTCAGGGCTTCAATGCCCAATTTATTACATTTGGATAACTTTGCATCCTATCCATCCTTATGATGATTCTTGTGTTTGTTTTACGACCCTTTCCAAATAATTTTACTTATATCGGGCCGATCAAAGGTGGGCGAGTACCCGGGAAAAATCACCTGACCTTCCGTTGCAGAACGTGGCGTCTCACATGTGACATAAGCTATGCTGCAACCACATCGGGTTAAGATTCAACACCCAATAGGCCATGGACTCCCGTTAAGTAGGGAAAGGAATACCTTCAAGCTGCTTACTGCAGTCGGTAGCGAGTCATTTAGTTAGTTCTGTTAACTTCTGTCGATTGCAAGTGGGATCCATAGTTCGATTCCTGGACTGGTGCTCTTACCCATTTGGCCACGGAGGCCCGTGCAAGAGTAGAATAGCTATGTTTTTGGCTATTGTGCATCATCTGTTGAAGGTTTACATGTCTGTAACGTTGCATTAAAACATCCCACACAGTTTATAAGTGAGATAAGGTATGAGTAAATGACAAAAATCGCTATTTTCAATCGTGATCTGCTACGGGGTACTGTGATCCGTAATTTTGGTCTAACTGTGGTCTCATATTCTGCAATTCTGAAAGACAGCCGAATAGGATTAGGAAAATGATTATGTGCATTTTGTAGAGGGTTAATTTGTCTATAAAATGGTGCCAAACATTCAGAGCAGCAAGCAACAATATTGGTTATAACACACAATGACGCGTGACTGCGGATCCGGAACTGAGTGTATATTTTATAGTGATTGGAAAATAAAACCAGAGATTGTTTTTCACTTTACGGACAGCTTGCCTCTCTGAGCGCAGTTGTTACGCATCATTAGCTTTACCTAGTCTAATTTGATTGATTGATTTGAGGTTGAACGTACCCGTCAACACTATTCTGGAGATTCTGGAGACGTTGCTTCCAGTTTTGTTTTGTGGGACCTTTACCCGAGATGAAATGACATCTCAACCCATGCTGCCAAATGTAACCGATAGGGTTTATATGCATTGACGGTTCGACTCACACCACTTTGCCAGGGCAGTAGACCTTCTAAGCGGTTTACCATTACTCATGTGCGGTCGGTGTCAGCTCAGCGTGGAAAGTTTACCATTACTCATGTGCGGTCGGTGTCAGCTCAGCGTGGAAGCCCCACGCAGCCCAATCTTTTTCTCCAAGCCCCGATGGGCAGGGGCCAGTTAGTGGTTTAAATGTTAACTGTTCTAGCAAGTACATGTATATCTAACATAATGTTATTGTGTAACTTTTGCTACTCAAATAATACCATTATGTTAGATATACTTATTGTTCACATTTTTATCCAAATATTAGCATTTTTAACATTACCGTATATACCCTAAATAATCGGACACCAAAACGTCATAAAAAAAGCCTGAGTAAACAGCGTAGACACAGGCCAGACTGCTTCTGAAAGAACCGTCTGATCACAAGTCTTTGCGATCAAAACATATTTATTAATAATTTCTGATAATGAAAGGCCCAAGTTTCTGAATATTCAGGGTATACACGATATATTAAGTGATCTTAACGACATCGATATATAGTTTTAACCCTTTTAGTACCAAAATTTAGGGTTGTATTTTCTTCAAACAGTGGAGGCCCTGATCAGACGCCGCGTTTGCCAAATATCCATTTTGGGGTTTCTGGTAATAAATGGGTTAAGCAAATGGGCCCTGGTCCCGAGTTTGTAATACTTTTTTCATGCTCAACTCAACTGAGCACGAAATTGTAATGCTCGCAAGTATACAAACTGACAATTTTACTTCTCGAATCAGCACAGAATGTTGTTTGTCCTGCTCATGAATTTTAAAATGCTTACAATTTTTAAAATTAATGAGCAGGACAGAATTCATGCTAAAGTGAGTTGAGCATGAAATGAAAAAGTTTTATAACCTCGGACCCTGGTATCATTTTCTCAGAAATTCTCACTTACAGATGGTGCATCTATAGAAAAAATGGAGAAACAAAAACATTAGATACATAATTTTAATATAATCAACAACTACTCCACTAACAGCACATTTGAGATTTAGATTATTTACAATTACAGTGGAACTTCAATGACTCGAACACTCATGTCAAGAGATATAATGCTTCTATAAAGTAAAAATACATGTATGTTGTGTGCACTCATTTGAATTTAGCAACTATTCTGATAACTGAAGGATAGTTTTTGTCAATTCTCCATTAAAACCTATGTTGTGGGTATTCATTAGAACCGCCTCGGCGAGGCGGTTCTAATGAATACCCACAACATAGGTTCATATCGAGAAATAAGGAAAACTATCCTTCAGTTAGCCTAAATATGCACCTTATAATCGCATCATCGACACAGTGCTAATAAATATCCACAATGGAGAACTTAAGGAAAACTATCCTTCAATTATGACAAAATATGCACCTTTCCTGCTGCTATATCAGAAACACATCATCGGCATAATTCTAATGAGTACACACAATATTATTATTCAAGATATCTTCCTAATTTTCCCTAACTCTTTCTTATAAGGAGCTAGAGGAAAATGTAGAAGGCTCAGTGGTTTAGTGGTTACGCTACTCGCCTTGTAAACCAGGGGTCGCAGGATCGATCCCGGGCTTCTCCAGACTTTCGGATGAGTCTTTAAACCGGGGTCCCGTCTCCGCATGATCTTAGCTGTTGTTGGGACGTAACACTCACTCACTTGCTGGAGGAAAAACTCATGGACGAGTTAAATCAGTCATGGTAAGAGAGTCAACTGTGTTCAAGGCATTGAAGCTTCACTGGGAATACAAGCAGATGTTTCTGCCTTCTGTTTCACCCCACTATTGAAGCATACAGTTTTCTCTGGATCCCAAGTCCAACCTCAATTTTTGCGTTTGAAGTACATTTCTGCTGGAAATTACAACAACAAAAAAGTTTGTCAGAACAAATACTCTTCTGTCTCACCATTCAACGAATTTTTAAAAAGAAATGTACATGTCCAAGTGCTTCTGGTGAATAAATCAACTCTGTCAGTCGAATCTTCTGATTTTCTAAGCAGTGACCAGTAAACAAAATGCAATAAGAATAATACACGTTCCATTCCGAAAACATGCCTATTTAAATATATTGAAAATCTTACAACCAAACAATTGAAAATTTTCAAATCCTGATATGTCACATATTTCTGCTCAAAACATAGATTGTGGGTATTTGTTAGAACCGCGAGTACCCACAACCTATGTTTTTGAACAGAAATAAGAAAAAAGTATACCCTGTAAACCCCAGTGTTACTATATAAAAGTGGGGTTTAAGGGCGTCAAATTATATAGCCGTGTTTTCGTGGCGCATGATAAATGCGGCAATTTCAGCCTTTACTACTGGAAAGTGTAACAAATAGAAACTTGTAATCGTCGTCTCAGTCAACAAAACTTAATGTCTCAAAATAAAAATATACTTCTGTCATCCTTGAAATTTTGAAAAGAAATGTGCTTTTGAAGGTCAAATATCTTGAAGATTTTTCTAAGCAATTCAAAGTTCTAAGGACCAACGATGCAATACAATAATAGAAGTTCCATGATTAATGCAGCGATTCCAGCCTTTACAATACTTATTGAATTACTTTTAAGGGTTCAATCTGTACGTTGTCTTTTACCACGGTCGCCATACTTCATCGTCTGTACTTGAACGTGGAACTTCTTTTTCTGGCGTAAAACTTGAACTGGAGTCTAGTGACATATTGGCGGATGAATTGAAACTCGTGTTGACACTGTCATTACAAGGATGGGACTGTTCATTGAAGTGCTGACCATTATAATCACTAAGACCTGGTTGCACAATACGTCCATAAAACATTTGATTTGTCACGTGCAAACTTGTGTTTCTGTAGTCTCCAAATGATTGAATATCTGTTTGCGGTGTATTGTTATGCGTAGATGGTACTTCCGCCGAATGCGACCTATTCGGAATCCTTCCAGTCTTTTCCAGATAGGTGCTTTGAAGATGGTTGTTAAGCCGAAAGAGTGAATCGGTGTCAAGGGCTTGTGTCGAGGTGAGATAACGGATTGTCTCCCTTGCACAGTCTTTGAAACCCTTCTTGTAGCTGTCAACCTCTGTTGCTAAGGAGACAGATCTCTGCTGGTGCGTGAGTGACGTCAATTGGTTCACGGTAAGTTCCAAAATGTCTGCCTTGTCAAGCCGAGCCATCGACGTAGAACTCTGAAAAGATCAATTCAAAACTAAACACTTGTCCTGCTGTTTATGATAACCCCCTAATTTGCTAACAGAGTAGAACCAGATCAAGTGAAGAACCTGCCTGATCAGGATCTACACTGTTAGACATTCAGTTGCATATTTGCATGAGTAGATTATATCAAGTTAGACTGGGTCATACTTAGAAATGGGTTGTGATAAGATTAACTTATTCAGTAAGACAAAGATGAATATACGACACTGGTGACATTCCTGACAGTTAAAATCTTCCATTTGAACAAGCCCGTTAGGGGTAGCAGAAGTTTTATTTGTTGTTAGCTTTACCAAGATTTCTATACTGTATGCAAAAAGTGTATCTCCGATCAGACGCCGCGGCGCGAGGCGTCTTTTCTGGGTCTACACCGTTTGAAAATGTCCTAAAATCAATCAAACATGTCAGAAGCAAGCAAAGTATCTCAAACCGAGGGCGCTAAATACGGCACAGACAACATTCACCACTCCCCAAACTCTGTGGTTTGGTCACTTGTAGTTACTTTCTTTCTTTCCTTTCTTTCTACTGATACTGCGTCGGTCACATTTGACCATTACCGCAGGTGTACATTACCTACACTCCAGTCTTTGCAAGATGAAAGCCTACACAGTAATCAAGTAATTACGACAGGGGATGGTTCTCCCTGCACAGGGTGGGGGTCCAGTTAACGTTCCGATCCGAAGGACGGTGCACTTTATGACATTCATCCCTGCAAATGATGCCAATGGAGCGTGTTCGGACTGAAATTGTATCGCCGCTGCCGGGGATCGAACCCGGGACCTCTAGCAACAGAGGCAAGTGCACTACCCACTGAGCCATCACGCTCCATAAGAGTAGTAGATCGTAACAGTTTAAATACTGTTTATGGCACATTTTGAACATTCAGAATTCAAATATTGAGCGCACAAAGCTGTTCGTAAAAACCAGGTAAAATAATTAGGAATTTTGTAAGACCATTGACATGGCATAAAAGTATCATACAGTTTATGTATAAAATACAGTTTTAAGACCATCTTTAAAGCAACTGAATAGACATCGGAATCGTGTTCCAGAGTCTTGGAGCTGAGCATGAAAATGATTTATCCATCAGAGAGGTACGTGATCAAATATGTGAGAAACCTCGAAGTCAAGCAATAACGTCGACTTTGGCGGTCTAAACCTGTGCAGGCTAAACCGTTCAATGAAATATATCAGTCCGCTTGCCTATGTAGCCATCTCAGCATCTGCGGTTAGGTCAGGATCAACAGATGGTTCAGACTCAACAGATGGTTCAGACTGCGCAGTCAGCATAAGACTCTTCACTGATCGAATATTTTATTTTTGAATAGTTGATCTTAAGGTATGCATATGCCCATTTGGCAAGTTTTAGCATCTATATCTGCGACCAGAACAGCTATTGATACAGAAAAAAACTGCGCGGACAGTAGTGCATCAAAGTTCAAAACACCAATTTTTCTGATCAAAATTTGATGTTTTTCTTATTTATACCTCAAACATAGGTTGCGGGTGCCCGTTTGAACCGGATCATTGAGGTGGTTCGAACGAGTACCCACAGCCCCGTTTAATGTATACCCTTGTAAACATGAGTTTTCTCTACACAAAGTGGAATTTACAGGGTTGAACTTTTTAACGTGATGCAAAAACTTACATTTTGTTTAATATTCACTGCCAGCAGGGATTTCAACTGGGCCAAACTGTTGTTCATTCTGTCTCTCCTTCTCTTTTCAACCAGGGGCTTCCGTATCTAAAATAAATAAGTAAATAAAATAAATAAATTAAGTTTGTCTACGTTGAGGTTTTCCTTCCCCGTCAACATCGTAGATGTCATTTTGGAGACGTTGCTTCCGTTTTTACGGGGCTGTTACCCGACAATAAGATTAAATGACATCTCAAGCCCGACTAGCAGGGATAGTCCGACTCGCAACAAATTGCCTGGGCAGGCTTAGACCTTCTAAGCGAGATAAAAAGTACTCACGTATGGTCGGTGTCTTAGCTCTTTGCGGAAGTACCAGTCAGTTCAATCTATTTATTCAAGCCCCGATTGGCAGGCCCGTAAATAAAATCAACGAGCTGGTTGAAATAATTTCAATGTTTATCCATCACACCCTGTTCACCAAAACGAAGCAATATATATTCGGCGCTATCTAATCAGGATCTACACTATTTGCAAAATAGAAGTGAAGGCAATGATAAGGAATCGATACAATTAAAAATTAACCCACAGCTCCCATCAGAGACACCAGAGGATAAACACAATAATGAAACAACTAGACCTAATGGAAACATCAATAGTGGAAAGCCAAAAGGACAGTTACTTTCCCACAAAATGGCCAATGACTGGCTATCCAAAAGATACACACTCTCAAAGACAAACCATTCCAAAGTAAATCGCGATAGAAGAACCTTAGCAAGCCTGGCAAGTATTTTGACCATGGAATGATATAGTGTTCCAATGACAATGGAATATGCAGAAATTAAAATGGATGTTGGTGCTGAGATTGTTGTTCTTCTTGATTTGTTCTTCCGTGACCGAAGCGAGTGCCCACAATGTTTTGAGCAAATAATATATAACCTTAAACTTGTAAACCTCATTTTTGTTCTCTAAAGCGAGGTATGTAACTGTTTTCATAACACTGACACGTAACAGTGACGTTCTTCTTCACTGAAAATCATTGCGCTTTGCACCAACAGTAGTGACAAGCTTTTCCACATACATGCTCGAATGTGGCTTTCAAGTTTGCGTACGATATGAATTTCCTAACGATATGACACCATCTTCAGAAGTATCGCTATCAGTGGGGCACCCAAATTCTATGTTTAGAGCAGACACAGTGTATACAGGATAAAAGTTGGATTTTCCGGGGTATACGTTGTTTTCTTAATTACATGCAGAATAAAACTAACACCGACAGTCTGTTTCTGGAAAATCGCGCACGTTTTCATCAGAAAAGAGTGTAATTTTCGTTTTCAAAGCCATAACAATCCGTTATATATAAATAAATGACAAACCTTTCTCATGTAGGTAGGATCGGCCGAACTTGGTGACTGTGTACCAACCATTCTGCTATGACTTTGGTGACTTTTCAATGAGAACACTTTGCTAGACGGTTTGTTGAATGGTTTGCCATAGGTTCTTCATGATATATATATAGCCTACATGCACGTGTCAATGGTTTACTCAAGGATATTGCCAATTAAAGACGTCCCCTGTCCCCTAGACAGACACGAGTTTCTCATCCGTGTCCTTTATCTGAAATGACGATTAATTGCTTAATTGGGAATAGTAATTGTAGGTAAGTACTCCAACAATTAGTCAATCACTTTACGAGGTGTTAATTTGCACGTGCTTCTTGGAGTCTTTAGTCGTTAAAGAGCGCTACTTGTCATTTTCACACCTTTGCTTCAAACATTACTAGAGCTAAAGAAAATCATCTGAATGAGAAAAAAAAATCGCCTTTTCCTCACATTACTTTTCCGTTTTTGTTTCACTTACATTTCAAGATAGCAATTCTAAAAACTATATGAACTCTTTTTTAATAAATAAATATGTTTAAACAGTTTTGTATCACTAATTGTGGGTAGTTTGTTTGTTTAAATTGAATTTTAACGTCCTTGTCAACACTTGTGAGTAGATAGATGTAATCCGTTTATGTTTTCTTCATTCTGACCATTGTTTTTTTTTTAATTTTACTGAAACATTTTTGTATTTACTTGTGCTATCACAAGTGCAGAAAGATCATTTCGTGGTTATTCTCCAGCGGTTAAATAATAATTATAATAATAAAATTGTTAGGATTGTCACTTTTGATGTCTGGTGCCAATAAAAAACAAACCAACTCGGGGGAACAAAAATGGTTGATGGCAACTGTGACCAGCGAGGAATGCGATCAGTCTTCGTGTCCAAATAATCTCATCTCATCAATCTTCATTTTCGGTCGATTGTTTGTTAATCGAACCAAGTTAACAACACTGCAGACGCCTTTATTGCTGTTGTCCATGTGATTATAATTGACCAGTAAAGTTACACCGTCCGCAAGGCCCCCGCCCCAACGGGGCTTGAAGAAATAGATGGGCTGCATAAAGCCTCCACGCAGAGCTGAAACCGACCCACACACGAGTACTGGTAATCCCCTTTAAGGATCTAAGTCTGCCCAGGCAAAGCGGTGCGAGTGTCCATGCTTATAAACCCTATTGGTTTCATTTGGCGGCAGGGCTTGAGATGTCATTTCATCTCAATGTCGGGTAAAAGTCCCACGAGATTGGAAGCATTGTCTCCAAAATGACTTTTACAGTGTTGACGGGACGGTACGTTAACCTTAAATCAAACAAACAAATACACCGTGCGCAATTAAAGAATTTTTAAAATGACTGATATCCAAAGAGAAATGAAAATAACTGGATTTTTTTTTCAAAAGTGACTTGGTTAACCCATATATATAACATAAAATCTTCCACCTTGTTTGTTTCGTCCCCGTCAACACTATTTGGGTCATTTTGGAGACGTTGCTTCCAATTTTGTGGGACTTTTACCAGACACTGAGATGGAATGACATCTCAATCCCTGCCGCCCAATGAAACCAATAGGGTTTATAAGCATGGACGGTCCGACTCGCAGCAACTTTCCTGGACAGGCTTAGACGTTCTAAGCGGATTACCAGTAGTAGGGTGACAATCATGACTCATTTTTGGTTGAGGTGGTCATAAGAGTACAAAAAAGAATGACATATACCAAAATGTTCGTCATACCCTATAGTTTATGGAATGACCGGGATCATGTGGCTGACATTGGTGCGAGCTGATAAATCCAAGATGGCGTCCAAGATGGCCGCCATATTGATAAAAGGAGGGTGCGGTAACTTAAACTGTTGTAGGATCAGGTAGGAAAAAACTACAAAAATATCATTGCACTAATCCATTCCCTAATCTGAAGGGGCATTTTAAAACAAAGTAATGTGGGTTTGAAATTATCAAGATCAAGGTCATATTCAAGGTCAAAGGTCATTTTAATAAAAAAAAAACCTGTATTCTCCCACTCATTTTAATATATACACTAACTCATAAGCAAAAAATCCGTTTTTGGATATCGTTTATGCATTATATGGTTATGCCATTTGATTTCTAAGTACTGGGCTAAAACATGTATTGTATACGTCATAAGATGGCGGACTGACGGTGGTCGGGATGACAGTGGTTGATGTTTTTCGTTAATATATTGAACTGGGTCTTATTTTTTTCGATATATGATCACTGTAAACAGAGGATTTAATGTGTATAATTTATCTGACAATAAAATTATTAGTGAAGAGGATGTCAGATATGAGTTTTTCGGTGTCAACTGAAAACCGGTTCGACGGCTTTGTCACAGATGTCAGTGATGAAATGGCGCGCGATGGATTTCAAACTGTAAAACGAAAACGGGCAAATACTGGTGGCTCAGATATTAACATTATTAGCATGGGAGATTTCCAAAAGTGTTCATCTGATGATAAGTTGAATTTTATTTTTGATGAGTTACGTCAGATTAGATTGAATCAGGACAATACAAACAGGGGTATGTCAGCTTTTCAACAATCTTTTTGTGTTATGAGTCAAAAACTGGGCCAGGTTATTGACATGACTAACAGAAATACTAACTTGATGAAAACCCTAGCCTACAAATCGATCGATCAGGAGGCACGATCAAGGAGAAACAACCTCATATTCTGGGGCATTTCTGAAAACCACGATGAAAATTGCTTTCATATTGTCCGAGAATTCATCAAAAATCATCTTGATTTAGACTCTGATAACATGTATTTAGCTCGGGCTCATAGGCTCGGGCCACGCAAAATCGGACAGGTGAATCCACACAGACCAGTTATTGTCAACTTCCGTGATTTTTGTGACACTGATCTGATTATGAGCAAGGTCTCTATGTTGGCCAGAACCCCTTTTAGTATCTCATATGATCTACCACGGGAAATAAATGAGGCCCGAAAGAGGTTGTGGCGTGAGCTGAAATTGATCAGAGAATCAAAACCAAGGGTGAGTTATCAGATACAATATCCGGCTAAGTTAGTTGTTGATGGAAAGACTGTGCGTGACGAATTTCCAGACTGGACTGAAGTAATGAAAGGCAGCAGAGTGGTTGATTTCTCTCACGTTGACAAACTGTCTTTTGAGCAACACTCGGATATATCTAGAACCAATGTGACTGATGACCCGTTAAATGATCGAACGGCGCCCCATAAAATGTTTGTAAACAGTGAATCGAACAGTCCACGTGATAGTCCAATGAATGAAAATAGTGACAGTTTATTGACTATGCGAGATACGGGGCCAATAACAACACATGGGGTATATTCTATACCCACAACAGAGTCCGGGGCCAAAAGTGACATTGGGCGAGCTCAGTCTGTAAAAGAGCCTATATTTCGACCTTTTGATAGTCCCAATAAACAAAAAACTGTCTGCAACAATTCAAAGAAAAAAGACGGCTTACCTTTGAATAATTCAGATAGAATTTCCAGATCAATGAAACGCGGTGAAAGACGGGCGCCATCAATATCGACACCGCGTGTAAATCATGCATTACGTGACAGAGGGGAACCCCAAGTTGTTAGAAATACGCACAGTGATAAAAATAGCACAAACAGCACGAATGAACAACATAATAGGTCATTAAGAGGTGAAAGTTGTGACTCCGTTTCTAGCCAGTCACAAAACAATACGGGTGAAAGTGGTTGCAATGAAATTAATGATACACATTTGTAGGGTACTAAGGGGAAGGTGAATTTGCGTGTGTCTCTCTTGAACTGTCAAGGGCTGATTTCGAAACGCACTAATAAACTGACAAGCTCTGATTTTCAAACTTTATTCAGTACTCGGGATATTATTCTTCTAACTGAAACATGGACTGACAATTATTCTGAGTTAAATGTTAACAATTTTGAACAGTTTGTTTTGCATCGGGAATCGAAAAAGAAAAACAGCAAGAGAAATTCTGGGGGCATTCTTGTCTATGTAAGGGATAAATATGTCACAAAAGACACATTAGTATTTACCTCAGATGATGATATATTATGGATAAAGATTAGTAAACATTCTTTGTCATTACAAAATGATTTATACATATGTCTATGTTATGTGACGCCGGATGAAAGCAGTCGACAGTCGATGGTAGAAACAAATGTTTTCGACAGGCTACTAGAATCTGTGGTCTTGATCGAAAATAAGTCACAAAATGGGTGTAATTTTCTACTTTGTGGCGATTTTAACAGCCGAACCTCAACAAATGCTGATTTTGTTATTGAAGATGAACCTACAAATATGCCAGTATTACCTGACGAGTATGTGTCTGATAATTTCATGCCGAGATCTTCAGAAGATCAAGGTCATGTAAATAACAATGGATTATTACTTCTAGAATTTTGTAAACAAACGGGTGTAAGAATAATGAATGGACGGGTTGGTGATGATAAGGGAGTAGGGCGCTATACTTTTGTGGGTCATAGGGGCTGCAGCTTAGTTGATTATGTCTTGGCAACACAAGAATTATTTAATTTTGTTACAGAATTTGAAGTACAGGAGCCTAATATCTTATCTGATCATTGCCTAATTAATTTTTCCTTAGAATTTTCAATGCATAAAGATGTGTCAGAATCAGAAGATTATGAAAAAATATCGGGGAAATATGTATGGAATAATGATTTTAAAGATGAATTTTTAGAGCAACTGGAGAGCAGCTGTATTGCAGATAGATTAGGGTTACTACATATACAAATATCGGACGCTGCAAATAATGATGATGTTCATTCTCCAGTTCTTAGAAAAGTAGATAAAAAATGTCAAACAGTAACAGGTGGGAACCCTTCAGAGCATGTACGGTCAAATCCCTGGTTTAATGATGAATGTCAAGAAAGTAGAAATTATTTCTTCCAAATGTTGGATAAATATAGACGCTTGAAAAATGATGAAAACCGAGTAAGCATGGTGCAAGCTAGGTCGAGTTATAAAAAGATAATCCGAAAACACAGGTTAGAGTTCGATAAGAAAAAACTAATAAATTTATCGTCAGTAAACATAAAAATGCTAAACTTTACTGGAAAATGTTGAAAGAATTATCTTACACCAAACCAGCTAATATACCACTAACATCTTTTGAACAATATTTTAAATCAGTTAATAACCCAGATGACCCTTTTTACTCTCCAGATGAAGATATTTTAGATTTTAATGAAAGGTATGTACAAGGAGAGTTCACAGTTATGTTTGAAGACTTAAACATAAATTTCTCAGAAGATGAGATTCATAAATGCATTCGACAGCCTAAAACAAATAAATCCGGGGGACCAGATAGAATTATTAACGAATTTTTCATTCACGGGAGAAAGATACTAGTTCCAACAATATGTAAACTTTTCAATAAAATTTTTGAAAATGGCCATTTTCCTGAAGGGTGGTCTGAAGGGTACATAGTTCCTCTCCATAAAAAGGGAAGTGTAAACGATGTCGAAAATTATAGAGGCATCACTTTATTAAGTACACTGGGTAAGCTTTTTACAAGAGCAATTAATAACAGACTTTCTGACTGGGCCGAAAATTATGCAGTACTCATCGAAGCCCAAGCAGGTTTTCGCCCGGGCATGAGTACCGTGGATAATATATTTGTCTTACATGGTCTGATAACACATATGTTAAATCAAGGTAAAAAATTGTTCTGTGCTTTCATAGATTTTACAAAAGCTTTTGACTATATTGTACGAGATAATCTATGGTTTAAACTAATTAAGCTTGGATTGCGTGGGAAAATTCTTAATATTATTAAGTCGATGTATGCATCTGTGAAGTCCCGAGTTAAGTTTTGTAATCAGTTAGGCAGTGAGTTTCCTTGTAGTTTAGGGGTAAGGCAAGGAGAATGTTTATCTCCCCTGCTTTTCTCCTTATTTCTAAATGATATAGAAGAACAGTTCATTACAAGATCAGAAGGCATTGATACATATATGTTTAAATTTTTCATGTTACTTTATGCAGATGATATTGTTATATTTGCGAATAGTGCTAGTGAATTACAAAGAAGTTTAGATATGTTGGCAGAATATTGTACCAGGTGGAAACTTAAAATAAATACATCGAAAACTAAAATTATTGTCTTCAGAAAAGGAGGAGCACTACCTAGGGAAATGGCATTTTACTATCAAGGTCAACAGCTTGAAATTGTAACAACATTTAAATATTTAGGTGTAGTTTTTACAGTAGGTGGGTCTTTTGCGGAAGCTCAAAATACTCTAGCAGGACAAGCACAAAAAGCTATATTTAAACTCTATAAGTATTTATATAAATTCACATTCATTACACCCAAACATAAGCTGGAATTGTTTGACAAGCTTATTACACCCATACTGAACTATGCTGGTGAAGTGTGGGGCTTCAAACATGCGAATTGCATTGAAAGGGTACATTTACGGTTTTGCAAGGGTCTCTTGGGGGTTAAGAAAACAACCCAGAATGATTTTGTTTATGGAGAGTTAGGTAGAACAGATTACATTTCGAAACGTTATCTACAAGTTGTTAAATATTGGTTCAAAATTCTATTTGCACAAAATACAAAGTATATTAAATTGATATATAATACGATGCTTAATGATATAGAAAAGTTTCCAAATGTGGTAAATTGGGCTTCTTTAATACGGCATTTATTGATGTCATTAGGATTTTACGAAGTTTGGTTACAACAAGGAGTAGGGGATACAAATCGTTTTATTGCTGTTCTTAAACAACGACTTACCGATACCTTCATACAGAACTGGAGATCACGGTTGGACAATTCAACTCGTGCACATTTGTATAAGTCCATTGCAGCTTTTCAATTTCAGCCATACTTAGAAAAAATAAATATTACCAAATTTAGTCAGGCTTTAAGTAGATTAAGAATGTCGTCACACAGGTTGCATATTGAATCAGGAAGATGGGTCAGACCAATAAGTACTCCCTTAAACGAAAGAAAATGTTTCTTCTGTAACACTCTTGAAGACGAATGTCATTTTGTTCTAGAATGTCCGATTTATAGCGAACTAAGAAGGAAATATATTTCTAAATATTATTGGAGAAATCCAAGTATGTTTAAATTTACTGAATTAATTAATTCCACAAATGAAGCACGTATTCGCAAACTTAGTAGTTTCGTCTTTAATGCTTTTAAATACCGATCAGACATGGTGTATAGAGGTTAAAACATACCCTCAGAATTCATTTGACATACATACATACATACATACATACATACATACATACATACATACTTAGATTTAAGATTTTTAACATTTCGGTCTGTATATTGTTTAAATTTCGAGATCTTACATTCTGTATATTGATTGTTTGATAACCCTTGTCCTGCTGAATATATTATGAAATGCCCATTTACAGCTATCAGCCAAATGAATAATTTTTATTGCTTAATATATAATACTCATTCGGTTCGCAAATTACATGATAGTGTGGACCCTGATCAGAGAAGTCAACTGATCTGAGTCAACACTGTTTGTAAAATGTAGAGGTTATTTTCAGCAGCACGATAGGGTTAAGAGAACATAAAATGAATGAAATAACTATCATGGAACGACGCCGTTATCTATTGAGTTTCTGGATATATGTTTCTTTGCCGCCAGATAACGCCCAGCAGGCACATGACGTAATTGTGACGTCTTATAAACGTCATTTCAACGTCACGACGTTTATGCAACGTCGGACCAACGTCGGTGCAACGTCAGGACGTTGCACCGACGTTGACCTGACGTTGCCCTAGCGACGTGTGCCTGCTGGGCGCCATGGAGCAGTACATGATAATCTTATGTTCTCACTTAAAATTCTTTTGAACCTTCATATGTAATGTTTGTTCATGTGGGATGTTATCTGTACAAGAGAGATAATGAAATTTTGGCTGGAGACATGAACTGGTTACACACTACGTGGGAATCAGGCCGTAGCCAGTGCATGATTCTAGCCTTTTTTTTCATTTGAATCATCCCAACAACATATTATACATTTTTCCTAAACTCTGGTATTGTGTTTCGTTTCGGCAAACCAGAGTGTTGGAGCCATGAATGGTTTATGGTTGGTTATATGGATAAACCATTCTGTCCTCATGATATATCTTTCACAGAAAGATAAATCTTTCAAACAAAAAAGAAGAAGAAAAAAAAAAAAGACTTAGACACCTTCTCCGTAACATTTTTTTTTTCTGTCTCTCTATACATATTATGAATCAGTGTGTATTTCATATATATATCTATATCATTTAGTACTCATGTAACTGATCATTGTTTGTATCCATGTTCAGTCTGTCAGTTGCCATCATGTGTTATAGATGTTTATATCCTGATGGGCTTAATAGCCCTTTGGAAGATTGAAAATAAAGATCACTATCACTATGTTCCCGTGGAGACAGCCACGACGTTGGCCCATTATGATACCATACTATGAAAATTTTAAGCTCAGACAACCTATTCAGGCCTAATGGTTAAAACTGCTGAAAATTTGTATGAACATATAACGAGGATCTTACACGAGTGATCATTTCATAAATTTCACATGAAATGACCACGAGTGTAAGATTCTGTTTATCATATGACCACTTTAAATTGGATTTTATCGCCTTTGAATTTGACAATTTTTCCACAAAAAATGCATTGTTGACATGGACGTCGTCATGACGTCACTTAATCCCGCCAAAGTGTTATTATACGTGTGGTCATACGATTTTTATTACACGACGTTATTCACTGCTTATCAACGTCGTATGATAATGTATTATAATGTCATAACTTTTGTTCATGTAAACACAAAGAAAAAATAAACCACACCATTGTTCTTAACATAACCAAGGTCAAGGTCATGTTCAGGATCGAAGTACAGTCATGTTCACAGGTCAAAGCACATTTCCATTCTAAAAGTTCTATCCCATTAGTATTTTTGTTGGCTTTTCTAAGTTGCATACTATGTTTGTGTGTAGTACTATATTTCAAAAATAATCTTATCCGGCCTGATATCTAAAGCATATTCTTATTCATCTGCATGTTTAGTGCAATGCCTAATTCAATAATGTCACACATTTTAACATTATACACTGCTGTATACTGTCAGAAATTTTCTCAGCTCACATCATGTCACTTTTCATTGGCTAAAATGTTGTTTTTCGCAAGTAACAGTGTTTGGATTTGAAGCAGATATCTGTATCTATAATAGAAAAATTGAAAAAGTGCATCTGAATGGAGATACCTGTGGTGAAAATTGTCATTCGGAGTGGCAAACCCACTGACTCCTCGGTTAAAAAAAAATATCCTACCGCAAGACCACCGATTTTCCATCCCAAATGACAATTTTGAAGAAAGCTATCTTTTAATTTCTGAATATTGAAAAAAAAAATGTACAAATGTAACTCTTGTACTAAATCATATTGGCCATCAAAATATATATCAATACATTCAATATATAGAACGCACGGCCCCGCCAATCTGGGCTGGAAGAAATAGATGGGCTACATGATGTTTCCACTCAGAGCTGAAACCGACCGCACAGGAGTACTGGTAAACCGCTTAAGGGATACAAGCCTGCCGGGTCAGAGCGGGGCGAGTCGGACCGTCCATACATATATACCCTCATGGGTTCCATTGGGCGGCAGGCTTGAGATGTCATTTCGTCTCAGTGTCGGGTAAAAGTCCCTCAAAATTGGAAGTAACGTCTCCAAAATTACCTTTAAAGTGTTGACGGGGACGTTAAACCTCAAATTAAACGAAACAAAACAGCCGTTAGAGCATATGCAGAAATAAGAAAAGTAATGTATACCCCCGTAAACCCCAGTTTTCTCTCTATAAAGTGGAGTTTAAAGGGGTGTTCATTTCAAGGACTTGTTCATGCGATGCATGCGCCCACCAACACTGGTTGTTTCCCTGCCTATAAATCTTTGTTTGTCTGTTTGATATTTGGTATGAAGCTTCATCTAGTGGACCTCTACCAAGATTGTTCAAATTATAGCCCTGGGGCCAAAAATGCCCCCACGCCGGGGCCCTAAGGTTTTACATAGGCTTATATAGGGAAAAACTTTTTAAAATCTTCCTGTCTGAAACCAGAAGACCCAGGTCTTTGATATTTGGTATGAAGCTTCATCTAGTGGACCTCTACCAAGATTGTTCAAATTATAGCCCTGGGGCCAAAAATGGCCTGCGCCGGGGCCCACTGGTTTTACATAGGCTTATATAGGGAAAAAATCTTTAAAAAATCTTTTCTTGAAACCAGAAAGCCCAGGACTTTGATATTTGGTATGAAGCTTCATCTAGTGGACCTCTACCAAGATTGTTCAAATTGTAGCCCTGGGGCCAAAACTGCCCCCACGCCGGGGCCCACTGGTTTTACATAGCCTTATATAGGGAAAAATCTTCTTGTCTGAAAGCAGAAAGCCCAGGACTTTGATATTTGGTATGAAGCTTCATCTAGTGGACCTCTACCAAGATTGTTCAAATTATAGCCCTGGGGCCAAAAACGCCCCCGCCCCGGGGCCCACTGGTGTTACATAGCCTAATATAGGGAAAAATCTTTAAAAATCTTCTCGTCTGAAAGCAGAAAGCCCAGGACTTTGATATTTGGTATGAAGCTTCATCTAGTGGACCTCTACCAAGATTGTTCAAATTATAGCCCTGGGGCCAAAAACGCCCCCACCCCGGGGCCCACTGGTTTTACATAGGCTTATATAGGGAAAAAAAAAAACTTTAAAAATCTTCTTATCTGAAACCAGAAGGCCCAGGTATTTGATATTTGGCACGAAGCTTCATCTAGTGGACCTCTACCCAGATTGTTTAACTTATAGCCCTGGGGCCAAAAACGACCCCGCCCCGGGGCCAACTGGTTTGACATAGCCTTATATAGGGAAAACCTTTAAAAAATCTTTTCCTGAAACCAGAAGGCCCAGGTCTTTGATATTTGGTATGGAGCTTCATCTAATGGACCTATACCAAGATTGTTCAAATTATAGCCCAGGGGCCAATAAGGCTGCCGCGCCGGGGCCCACTGGTTTTACATTGGCTATATAGGGAAAACATTTAAAAATCTTCTTGTCTGAAACCAGAAGGCCCAGGTCTTTGATATTTGGTATGAAGCTTCAGCTAGTAAACCTCTACCAAGATTGTTCAAATTATAGCCCTGGGACCAAAAATGCCCCCACACCAGGGTCCCCTGGTTTCACAAAGGCATTATAGGAAACCCTTTAAAAACTTTTTGTCTGAAACCATAAAGCCCAGGTCTTTGATGTTTGGTATGAAGCTTGATCTAGTGGACCTCTACCGTGATTGTTCAAATTATAGCGCTTTGGCCAAAAGTTGCCAAGCCTGGGACCCACTGGCTTTACATAGACTTTCATAGAGAAAACATTTGAAAATCTTCATGTCTGAATCCAAAAGGCCCAGGTCCTAGATATTTGGTTTGAAGCTTCATCTGGTGGACCTCTACTTCGAGTGTTCAAATCATATTATCCCGGGGGGGGGGGGTTGCAAAATTCACCCCACCACAGGGCCCACTGGTCTTACATAGACTTATATAGTTAAACTTTTAGAAATGTTCTTGTCTGAAACCACCAGAAGGCCCAAGACTTTGATATTTGTTATTAAGCTTCATTTAGTTGACCTCTACCAAAATTGTTCAATTTATGGACCTGAGGCCAAAGATCGCCCTGCCCGGGCACTCGCATATAAATCTCTTAGCTCAGGTGAGCGATATAGGACCATCATGGTCCTCTTGTTCTCAGCTTTGTTTCATTAAACATTTCTGTATTGAATACATCAGAATAGCACCGGGTAATTCCTGGGAAGGTAGCTCTTAATATTAAATATCACAGAAAGTCATTTAAGAAATGATAAAAGTGATGCCTGGACCCAGAGGCCGGGGATATTTCATTAAAAATTTGATAGATCTAGTAAAATGCATCTTATTGACAACTGATCTAAGTCATGGTTTCGTCTTATGTATGTTTTATCCCCTCAGTAGTGTTCTTTTATATCATGTCTTTTCAATCTAAATGACTTCAGGGTGCTATTAAACTATCTCAAACTAGGCACTCTGAAAAAGAAAAACACAAAAAGATACAAATGAAGAGGTCCGTGAAGTTGGCTGTTGGTTGTTAGTTGGATATTCAGATGTGTATTCGAACACACATCTAGAATAAACATCCAGGTGTGTATTCAGATGTGTATTCGAACACACATCTAGAATAAACATCCAGGTGTGTATTCAGATGTGTATTCGAACGCACATCCAGATTAAACATCCAGGTGTGTATTCAGATGTGTATTCGAACACACATCTAGAATAAACATCCAGGTGTGTATTCAGATGTGTATTCGAACGCACATCCAGAATAAACATCCAGGTGTGTATTCAGACGTGTATTCGAACACCCATCCAGAATAAACATCCAGGTGTGTATTCAGACGTGTATTCGAACGCACATCTAGAATAAACATCCAGGTGTGTATTCAGATGTGTATTCGAACGCACATCCAGAATAAACATCCAGGTGTGTATTCAGATGTGTATTCGAACGCACATCCAGAATAAACATCCAGGTGTGTATTCAGATGTGTATTCGAACACACATCTAGAATATACATCCAGGTGTGTATTCAGATGTGTATCCGAAGGCACATCCAGAATAAACATCCAGGTGTGTATTCAGACGTGTATTCGAACACACATCTAGAATAAACATCCAGATGTGTATTCAGATGTGTATTCGAACGCACAATCAGAATAAACATCCAGGTGTGTATTCAGACGTGTATTCGAACGCACATCCAGAATTAACATCCAGGTGTGTATTCAGATGTGTATTCGAACACACATCTAGAGTAAACATCCAGGTGTGTATTCAGATGTGTATTCGAAGGCACATCTAGAATAAACATCCAGGTGTGTATTCAGACGTGTATTCGAACGCACATCCAGAATAAACATCCAGGTGTGTATTCAGACGTGTATTCGAACGCACATCCAGAATAAACATCCAGGTGTGTATTCAGATGTGTATTCGCACACACATCTAGAATAAACATCCAGGTGTGTATTCAGACGTGTATTCGAACGCACATCTTGAATAAACATCCAGGTGTGTATTCAGTGTGTATTCAGACGTGTATTCGAACGCACATCCAGAATAAACATCCAGGTGTGTATTCAGACGTGTATTCGAACGCACATCCAGAATAAACATCCAGGTGTGTATTCAGATGTGTATTCGCACACACATCTAGAATAAACATCCAGGTGTGTATTCAGACGTGTATTCGAACGCACATCTTGAATAAACATCCAGGTGTGTATTCAGTGTGTATTCAGACGTGTATTCGAACGCACATCCAGAATAAACATCCAGGTGTGTATTCAGATGTGTATTCGAACGCACATCCAGATTAAACATCCAGGTGTGTATTCAGACGTGTATTCGAACGCACATCTTGAATAAACATCCAGGTGTGTATTCAGATGTGTATTCGAACGCACATCCAGAATAAACATCCAGGTGTGTATTCAGACGTGTATTCGCACGCACATCTAGAATAAACATCCAGGTGTGTATTCAGACGTGTATTCGAACGCACATCTTGAATAAACATCCAGGTGTGTATTCAGTGTGTATTCAGACGTGTATTCGAACGCACATCCAGAATAAACATCCAGGTGTGTATTCAGATGTGTATTCGAACGCACATCCAGAATAAACATCCAGGTGTGTATTCAGATGTGTATTCGAACGCACATGGAGAATGAACATCCAGGTGTGTATTCAGACATGTATTCGAACGCACATCGAGAATGAACATCCATGTGTGTATTCAGACGTGTATTCGAACGCACATCTTGAATAAACATCCAGGTGTGTATTCAGATGTGTATTCGAAGGCACATCCAGAATAAACATCCAGGTGTGTATTCAGACGTGTATTCGAACGCACATCCAGAATAAACATCCAGGTGTGTATTCAGATGTGTATTCGAACGCACATCCAGATTAAACATCCAGGTGTGTATTCAGACGTGTATTCGAACGCACATCTTGAATAAACATCCAGGTGTGTATTCAGATGTGTATTCGAACGCACATCCAGAATAAACATCCAGGTGTGTATTCAGACGTGTATTCGAACGCACATCAAGAATAAACATCCAGGTGTGTATTCAGATGTGTATTCGCACACACATCTAGAATAAACATCCAGGTGTGTATTCAGACGTGTATTCGAACGCACATCTTGAATAAACATCCAGGTGTGTATTCAGACGTGTATTCGAACGCACATCTTGAATAAACATCCAGGTGTGTATTCAGATGTGTATTCGAAGGCACATCCAGAATAAACATCCAGGTGTGTATTCAGATGTGTATTCGAAGGCACATCCAGAATAAACATCCAGGTGTGTATTCAGACGTGTATTCGAACGCACATCCAGAATAAACATCCAGGTGTGTATTCAGATGTGTATTCGAACGCACATCCAGATTAAACATCCAGGTGTGTATTCAGGCGTGTATTCGAACGCACATCTTGAATAAACATCCAGGTGTGTATTCAGATGTGTATTCGAACGCACATCCAGAATAAACATCCAGGTGTGTATTCAGACGTGTATTCGAACGCACATCCAGAATAAACATCCAGGTGTGTATTCAGATGTGTATTCGCACACACATCTAGATTAAACATCCAGGTGTGTATTCAGACGTGTATTCGAACGCACATCTTGAATAAACATCCAGGTGTGTATTCAGTGTGTATTCAGACGTGTATTCGAACGCACATCCAGAATAAACATCCAGGTGTGTATTCAGATGTGTATTCGAACGCACATCGAGAATGAACATCCAGGTGTGTATTCAGACGTGTATTCGAACGCACATCTTGAATAAACATCCAGGTGTGTATTCAGATGTGTATTCGAACGCACATCCAGAATAAACATCCAGGTGTGTATTCAGACGTGTATTCGAACGCACATCCAGAATAAACATCCAGGTGTGTATTCAGATGTGTATTCGCACACACATCTAGAATAAACATCCAGGTGTGTATTCAGATGTGTATTCGAACGCACATCCAGAATAAACATCCAGGTGTGTATTCAGACGTGTATTCGAACGCACATCGAGAATGAACATCCAGGTGTGTATTCAGACGTGTATTCGAACGCACATCTTGAATAAACATTCAGGTGTGTATTCAGATGTGTATTCGAAGGCACATCCAGAATAAACATCCAGGTGTGTATTCAGACGTGTATTCGAACGCACATCCAGAATAAACATCCAGGTGTGTATTCAGATGTGTATTCGAACGCACATCGAGAATGAACATCCAGGTGTGTATTCAGACGTGTATTCGAACGCACATCTTGAATAAACATCCAGGTGTGTATTCAGATGTGTATTCGAACGCACATCCAGAATTAACATCCAGGTGTGTATTCAGATGTGTATTCGAACGCACATCTAGAATAAACATCCAGGTGTGTATTCAGATGTGTATTCGAACGCACATCCAGAATGAACATCGAGGTGTGTATTCAGATGTGTATTCGAACGCACATCCAGATTAAACATCCAGGTGTGTATTCAGATGTGTATTCGAACGCACATCCAGAATAAACATCCAGGTGTGTATTCAGATGTGTATTCGAACGCACATCGAGAATGAACATCCAGGTGTGTATTCAGACGTGTATTCGAACGCACATCTTGAATAAACATCCAGGTGTGTATTCAGATGTGTATTCGAACGCACATCCAGAATTAACATCCAGGTGTGTATTCAGATGTGTATTCGAACGCACATCTAGAATAAACATCCAGGTGTGTATTCAGATGTGTATTCGAACGCACATCCAAAATTAACATCCAGGTGTGTATTCAGATGTGTATTCGAACGCACATCTAGAATATACATCCAGGTGTGTATTCAGATGTGTATTCGAACGCACATCCAGAATAAACATCCAGGTGTGTATTCATATGTGTATTCGAACGCACATCGAGAATGAACATCCAGGTGTGTATTCAGACGTGTATTCGAACGCACATCTTGAATAAACATCCAGGTGTGTATTCAGATGTGTATTCGAACGCACACCGAGAATGAACATCCAGGTGTGTATTCAGATGTGTATTCGAACGCACATCTAGAATAAACATCCAGGTGTGTATTCAGATGTGTATTCGAACGCACATCCAGAATGAACATCCAGGTGTGTATTCAGATGTGTATTCGAACGCACATCCAGATTAAACATCCAGGTGTGTATTCAGATGTGTATTCGAACGCACATCCAGAATAAACAGTCAGTTGTGTATTCAGATGTGTATTCGAACGCACATCCAGAATAAACATCCAGGTGTGTATTCATATGTGTTTTCGAACGCACATCGAGAATGAACATCAAGGTGTGTATTCAGACGTGTATTCGAACGCACATCTTGAATAAACATCCAGGTGTGTTTTCAGATGTGTATTCGAACGCACATCCAGAATTAACATCCAGGTGTGTATTCAGATGTGTATTCGAACGCACATCTAGAATAAACATCCAGGTGTGTATTCAGATGTGTATTCGAACGCACATCCAGATTAAACATCCAGGTGTGTATTCAGATGTGTATTCGAACGCACATCCATAATAAACATCCAGGTGTGTATTCAGATGTGTATTCGAACGCACATCTAGAATAAACATCCAGGTGTGTATTCAGACGTGTATTCGAACGCACATCTTGAATAAACATCCAGGTGTGTATTCAGAAGTGTATTCGAACGCACATCCAGATTGAACATCCAGGTGTGTATTCAGATGTGTATTCGAAAGCACATCTAGAATAAACATCCAGGTGTGTAGTTAGACGTGTATTTTTACGCACATCCAGAATAAACATCCAGGTGTGTATTCAGATGTGTATTCGAACGCACATTCAGAATAAACATCCAGGTGTGTATTCAGATGTGTATTCTAACGCACGTCTGGAATAAACATCCAGGTGTGTATTCAGACGTGTATTCGAACGCACATCTGGAATAAACATCCAGGTGTGTATTCAGATGTGTATTCGAACGCACTTCCAGAATAAACATCCAGGTGTGTAGTCTACGTCAATAGCCTGTGTTTCTCCGATTTATAAGTTTATAATTTAAATTTCTTCTGGGCTATGTATGTATTTATCATTCACACTTGTTTGCCAAATTTGTCTGAAATCTGACCGCAAATGATGACTTTGTGCGCAGAAAACGCCCCAGTCTATAAAATATCCGTATACGAAAATAGAATTCCTTTACGAAAATAGCCTGCAGTTTTTAAATCTAATAATATCAAGTTGAAATTTCTTCTGAACTATGTATTTATCTAAATTTCACGCTAATGTAGAAAATTTCATTAAAATCTGAACATTAATGATGAATTTGTGCACGTTAAAGGCCTAGTTCCTCCCTTCTTTACGAGTCCCCCCCCCCCCCAAACTTAATGCCTTCAGGGGGATATTCGGCCACTGTGTATTATCTCTGTGTATTGTAGGAGCAATTAAGGGTCTAGACTGTCTGGACAGAGGCGCAAATTACAAGGTCCAGAGATTGCAGCCTATTTTCGGTATTTAATTCTATTCTCGCGGAAATAGCCTACTATATCCGATGTTCGGTCACACCGGCCCCCGTCCAATCCTAACATGAAATCACTCCTTCAGTTTACGCTTACATCAAAGATATACCGGTTTCGATCTTTTTATAAATATCTCAGAAGATTTAATTATACCCTTAGAAGGGGAGACTAAGGGATAGTACTGGCCCAGTTACAGCTCTTGTTTTTTGCACAAATTTCCTTTATGAGAACTCGACAATCTTTACAAATAAATAAAAGACAAAATTCTTTGGAAAAAATGAATCCTTAAACACTTTTAATGATCGCGAAAACTATTTTTTCAAGTGTGTAAAATATGTTTTTCTGCATAAAGCTAACCTTAAATTTTACGATGCCGTCGAGTAAGTGAGCCAGAAAAAACCATGTCATGCTATGTTATCATCCCCTTATCTGGCTCCGTAAGTCTTAACGTAAATTGTACAATGGACAACAACATCGCTTGTTCGAGTTAGTCACCCCATAAATAAAAAGTTCTTGGAAACACGACACGGTACTGTCTTATTCACATAGACTACAATTTCACAATTCCGAAACAGTTTATTTGGGAAGGCCTAATAAATTACCGGATTTGCGATTTATGACAAAATGTCGCTTTTTAGAGTTTATTTGGACCCATGACTTATTTCATTTTCATCAACAATATCCACTTCATCCATGTGCAAAATAATCCCAATTAAATCGAAGTGATGATGTGAATTATAACATTATGGCAATTACATTATTCCGTAGAACACGATCCGATATGCGTGACGACATAATAATTACACGCGGAAAGAACGCGCGCGCGCCAAATTTGCTTGAAGTGCACGGGAACAAATATTACCGGATTTCGTCAGGCTTGGCATTCAATAAAAAGAAAGACAACCGACAGGACTCATCCTGGAAGCAGCTCACTTGCTAGGTAAGTTTTTATTTACTATTTCAGCGTCTAAATTAAAGGCCTGACTGTTGTTCTCGACAATGTAGAAAAATTCCAGTGCATTGCATATCTGATATAGCTAGATCTATAATTTAAAAGAATGACCACTGTCTTGTAAACTTGCCGGAAAGACTCGCTTTAAGCAACCCCCGTCCACCATGTTAGTTGCTGAATGTCTACAGACTAAATATTTTTAGCCCCCCCCCCCCCTACCGATGTTTACACTAGGGGACTATATGTTTGTCCTTAGTCTGTCCGTCCGTCTGTTTGTCTGTCTGTTTGCCTGTCTGTCGGCCTGTCTGTCACTCCGCTGAAATATTGATCCAAAGATAACCTAAAAACTGTTCAAGCTAGCTTGATGAAACTTGGTATGTGAATAGGGGATAACTTTCTGATTATGCAGGTTTTCTTTACGAAAATTGTGGTTGCTATGGTAACGGAAATAGTTTTGATGCTATACTAGCAAATGAAATCTCGATCCAGAGATTACTCACAAACTGTCCAAGCTAAATTGGTGAAACTTGGTGCGTGAAAAGGTGACATTGTGCTGATTATGCAAATCCTTTATTTACCAAAACAATATATGGTTACTGACATAGATATGTTACTAAGGCCGAAATGTTGATCCAGATAATTAAACAAAAAGGCCATGATAGCCCTGAATCGCTCACATCATGGCTGCCATGGTTACCGAAGTTTGGTATGGATTTCAATTCTATGGGCAATTTTGGAAAAAAAAGGTCTTTTCAAGGAACATGCCTGTAAAATTGAAATAAGTGTGCCGAGTGGTTATCAAGATGAAGATTTTTCAAAGCTACTATATTGCCGTATAGGGAAATAACGTTTTTTTTTAACGAAATGCCACGGCTTGGGTTATTTTGGTAAAGGGTCACCTTTAGACAAATTCTACAAAATATTTTTAAGACTAGGTTTAAAGTTTCTGAGGATAAGTTTTTCAAAGATTTCCCTTTTGGTTGCCATGGAAACCAGAGTCGGGTAAGGCTAGTCGGGTATGGATTTCAATTGTTTGGGCAATTTTAGAAGAAATTACACCCATGAAACATACCTGTGAAATTTAAAGTAAATGTGCCAAGTGGTTTTCAAGAAGAAGATTTTTAAAAAGTACTATAGTGGCATAAAGGGAAAATAAGCCACGCCCCCTGGCGGCCATGTTTTTTAACGAAATGACACGGCTTTGGTAATTTTGGTGAGTGTCACATAAAGACCATTTCTACAAAATATTTTAAAATCCGTCTTAATAGTTTCTGAGTTGAAGATTTTTAAAGATTTACCTTTCGGTTGCCATGGCAACCATTTGGGTATGGATTTCAACTTTTGGGCAATTTTGAAAGATGATCACCCAAAGAATATTCCTGTGAATTTTGAAGTTAATCAGCCCAGAGGTTTTCAAGAAGAAGTTGTTTTCAAAGTAACTATATTGTCATAATTAACGGGAAAAGAAGCCCCGCCCCCTTGTGGCCATGTTTTTAACGAACCGACAGGGTTTTTCAATTTTGGTAGAGGGTCTCCAATAGACCATAGTTTCTGAGGAGAAGATTTTTTAAGATTTTCATTTCGGTTGCCATGGCAACCAGTGTAGGGTATGGATTTTAATAATTTGGACAAGTTTGGTAAAGGACCACCGAAGGAACAATCCTGTGAAGTTTGAAGTTAACCAGTGGTTTTCAAGAAGATCTTTTCATAAATTTGTGACATTCGACGCACGACGTACAACGGACGACGGATCGGTCACACAAAGGCCCGCTCACACCAGGGGAACGTTTATGAAGCGTTGTCTCAACGGTAGGGAGATGAGTCTGAATATACACAACGCTCGTCACCACGCACACAATAAGAAAAAATATCTCAAACCCGGGCGTTGCCATAACTGTGCACCGCTGAAGTCGGCGTTGCTTCAGCGTTGTTATAACGGTAGCCAGCTGGTAGCGAGTGTTGGTTTAGCGACGACGGGAGCGTTGATAGAACGATGTTCCGCGTATGCGTGCGTTGGCTCGGCGGGCAATCGGAAACTAATCGGGTAATTCTGTAATCCTACATCAACCCTCGGATGTATCTGGTTTAGGGATATGCACGAAATTCAAGAATTTTGTTAGGCGGAAGTAGAATACGCAAGAAAATAGTTCCTGGGGTAAGCCAGCATTTTAGTTTGGGATGTACCCTGTTTGAAGTCATGGATTAGAATATCTTTAGTGGACATATCTATAGAAGTTGGCGTGTTACAAACGAGGATACATAATGATTTAAACTTTTCTTCAAATCACTGTTTATGGGGGCCGCCATGTTTTTATCATGTGACACTAAGAAGTTCAAATGGTGGCTTCGTTGATACATCCGAGAGTGGTGAAGCATTCATCACCAAGGTGTTCCGAATGGCTTGGCGGGGTTTTAACGTTGATTTAGCTTTATACCGCGTTTGACTACGGTGCGGAACCGGCCTCTAAAAAGATGCATGTACATGTAATATCTGAGCAGAAGACTGAACCAATGGAGTGTGGTAAATATATTTGGTGCACTGTTTTTTTCTAGAAATATATATTTAACAACTGTTAAAATACTGATTGTATTTTACTTCAACATTTGTTTTCATTATTCCGTTTGTTACATTTATGCAGAGACCATTCAGGACACACAGGAAATCACAGCCACAGCTAACACTGTCACATTCATTGCTACCACAGCTCAGACAAGGGCCGTTGCTGATTAAGATAATCACAAATGGATGTAAGCGCTGTGATTTCTGGTGTGTCCTGAATGGTCTCTGCTCTGCAAAAATACCAACCGTTCAGCACCGAAGTCAAACTCGCAATGCCTTTATAGCCAAATACTGCTCCGCTCCGACACCGCCATACAAATGCCAAACCAAAGTTCATCGCCGCAATAGATCGCTTCTTCAACGCCCAACATCGTTCCAGCAATCCGGTGTTCGCTCGTAAAACGCTTACAATCGCTCCACCAACGATAACCGCCCAGGCAAATCTTTCGAAGCAGCGGTGGTCCAGCGTTCAACATTTCTGCGTTCAATGGCGTAGCGGACTTGCGTGTAGCGGTGTCAAACTTTTACCGGGCGTTGTTGGAGCGGTGGTGAACTTTGCCGGAGCGGAAAATTGCCCAATCCTCACCGCTCGCAATATTTGATTTTTTTCACCCCTCAAAGGAACTCTCCAACAACGTTCGCCTGGTGTGAGCGGGCCTTTAGGTCACCCTGAGCCTTTGGCCTTTGGCTCAGGTGAGCTAAAAACTGTTCAAGCAATAAGCTAACTTGATGAAACTTGGTATGTGAAAAGATGACAATGTGCTGATTAATCGCGTTCTTTTTTTTTTTTCGAAAATTTCGGTTTCTTTGGTTACGGAAAAAGTATAGCGGAAAACCGGATCCAGAGGAAACTGAAAAACTGTTCAAGCTAACTTGATGAAACTTGCTGTATAAAACGGCGAAAATTTGCTGATTTTGATGCTTGGTTTGTTTCGCTGTGACTTGGATATTTCTGTGCATCCAAAACGGTAGGGGACTTATGTGTCGCTGGCAACACATGTGCCTTGTTTTTGTTATAAAATGATAATTAAGGTGTTTATGCACTGACCGTCATAGGATAAATATATTCATGTTCAGTGATAAAAAGAGTTACACTAGAAGTTGACACTTGAGTAAAATAATCATTGTTTCATTTAAGAAAGGTTTGTCCTTAAATTAATTTCAATATTTTTTTTCTAGAGTATCGTTTGGATGAAGATGTAAACTGCAGAGTGGAGAGAGTCACTAGTTGGTACTTCACAAGTGTCACTGTTCATTCCAATCCAATTGACTGGACTGATGATGTACACATTTGTGTAAGTAACCTTTTGACAATTTTTTATAAACTTAAATTTCTATGACTATATGGAATCGCATCTTTGGCAGTGATGGAATTTTTTAACCGTCCCATTATAAATGGCTTTCATCAATGATTAGGTATAAAGTTATGAAAATTGAACAATTAGACCCTTGAGTGAAAATAGGCATCCAGTTTTTGGTCTCCTAAATAGACCCATGGCTGATTTCTGCCATTCAGATCTATGACTTCGTGTTGGCGAAACGAGATATTATGGTGCTTGAGACAAGCAATATTAAAATAATCTTCACTTTATTCAAGTTAGTGGGAAAAAAGTGTTGAGTGAGTTTGTGATCATAACGTTAAAGTTAACGTTTTCAGGCTGCCAAGAATATGTTCCAGAATTATGCTTAAGAGTCGATTGGCAACCAAAGCGCTTAAAAACTAATGGGAAATGTTCCTTATCCGATAATGTATTCAATACTAGTACCGATATTATGTTTTCACTATTAAAGTGTCTTGAAAATTAGAAATTATTATGTTCAATGTATTAAGTGCTTGCTCCCTGGACTGACTTCAAACACCCTACATTGCCCTTATAGAGTCCTTAGTTCCAACTTACGCACATTTGTCTTCCATTTTCAATAGTTCAGACTTATAGTTTCAGGACTTACCATTCCTGACTTCCGTCCGCCTTCAATTACTTAAATCCGACTTTAACTTCCGACTTCAAACTTCTAACTTCTGACTTCCCACAGTTATAGATTTTCTGACCGGCGGCCAGTAGGGGTCCCCATGCATCCCCCCAGAAAGTTTTTTTCATGGGTATCAAAATGTTCCTTGGGGCTTATTGTTTGAGAAAAAATTTTCCTCAAGAAAAAACTCATTCCCACTATATATAATCTTACCGTTTCCATGGCAACCCATTGTATATCTGAATAATAGTGGGTAAAGTAATAAATGCAGCCATATCTTACTCATTTTTTAAGATAAATCAGCAAACTTGGTGCCAAAGTGGAGAGGAAGCATTGTCCGTTACATTGATATATTGATATGCTAATTTGCTCATTTGCATATTTATGAATATTCATGAGAACAGCATAATTTTGTCAAAAATCAAGAAAATTTGGATTATTTTATTTCCAAAGACAGATGCAAGGCATAAACTATTAACATTGTAGACATGCTATTCAAAAGGATCTTATTTGGAGTAAGATGAGTCAAAAATTGTAATTGTTTGCTCCTGGCGTATGGGTACCTGAGCAAAACTTCCATTTGTGGTTTCCATGCCAACCATCGCATGCATACTTCTATACAATACTGTGAATAGAAATTAAATTTATCGTGTCGTACTTATCTCTAACTTTGTCTCAATAAACCACGTATAAAAATAGAGGAAAGGTATTATATTCTGTTTGTTTTTATCTATTTTATTTGTATTTATTCATTTGCCTAGTAATGAATATTCATGAGAATGTCACAAATTTTAGATAATCAAATACACAATCATGTAGTCCGGCAGAAGGCAACCCGGACCTAGATTTGGAGTCTATGGAATGTTTTTTGCTGATTATTTATCTTTAGGACTAGTATTACTTGAATCCAACTGATGCCACTCTGTCATCTTTGGGTGTTTCAAGATGGCCGCCATTTTTCAATATGGCCGCCAGATAACAGCTTGAAAAAAATATTTTGCCGCTGATTGTCACAGAATAGTATAAAACCTGTTTTTTTAGTGGTTTCAATGGGTGTAGAATCCAATTCTGATAGCATTTCAGCAATTCACTTACAATGCCCTGTTAAGGTCATATCCAAAATGGCTGCCATGTTTAAGATGGTCGCCAACAAAACAATAGCAGCTTTATGATAGACTCCAACATGATGTGTCTTTGCAAGTGTTTTGTTCGAAACAGATATCAAATCGGGTGTTATTATAATGTAGTCAACAGTTCCAGTTGGTAAAATACTAGTATCCCATATAGCCATCATTTTTAAGATGGCTTCTGGACGCCATTTTGATTTACAGTTGGCCTTAGATCACCATTGAGCATGTCTCTGTAAGGATTATCTTCTGTGCAGAAAGTAGATCTGATCCTGCGTTGTAGTCCCATATCTATTAAGACTTATTCCTAAAAGGAACCATTCATTAGTCCGCCCCCTTACCATGTTTTATGCCCATATAATAACCCCTCTGGAGTCCCACTCCACACCTCATCTTGACCGTATAACCATTTTTTGAGTCTCTCTATACACCTTGCTTCATGATCATAACCACTCTTGTGACCGTCCCCTTACCATGTTCTATGTTAATTTACCCTCTTGAGTCCCTTCCATAAACATATTTCATGCTTATAACCCCCATGGAGTCGCTCACTTTACCATACCATGTTTCATTCCTATAACCCCTCTTTTGTCCCTCTCCACACCTTGCCATATGCCTAGAACCCCTCTTGAGTCCCTATAAAACCATGTTTCATGCCTGAAACCGCTCTGGAATCCCTCCCCTTACCATGTATCAGGCTTATAACCACTCTGGAGTCCCTCCCCTAATCATGCTTCATATCTATAACCCTTCTCGACCCCCTTCACTTAACATGTTTATGCCTATATTAAATCCCTCTTGCGTCCCACTACACATTTTTCATGCTTATTACCCTTCGGGTGTCCGTCCCTTACCATGTTTCATGTTTATACCCCCTGGAGTCCCTCCCCTTACCATATGTATGCCTATAACCCTTCTGAAGTCCCTTTCCATACCTTGCCTGATGCCTAGAATGGCTATACCCTGTTCTATGTCTATAACACCTATTGAGTCTCTCTCCACACCTTGTCTTATGGCTATTACCCCTCTTGAGTCCCTCCACACACCTTGTTTCATGCTTTAACCCCTCTTGAGTCCATCTCCATACCTTGCTGTATGCCTATAACCGCTATTGAGTCCCTCTTTACACCTTCCTTGTCTTATGGCTATAATGCCATAAGACTTTATTGCTATACTTTGAAAAACTGGAAAATTGTCTAACAGACGTTTAATATCTGCACCTAATTCAGCATTAAAGGGATTGATAACTAATAGTATGATTACATGAATATGCATCTTATGCAAATGAGCAATTTAGCATATCAATATATCTAAATGCCAAACATTGTCTTCTCTCCATTTCGATATCAGATTTATTCATTTATGTCTTAAACTTGTCAAGATAAGCCTGATTTTATGTCAGTATTCCATATAATACAGATACATGTCTTGTTATGGTTGGCATGGAAACCACAAATGGAAGTTTTGCTCAGGTACCCATACGCCAGGAGCAAACAATTACAATTTTTGACTCATCTTACTCCAAATAAGATCTTTTTGAATCACATGTCTACAATGTTAATAGTTTATGCATTGCATCTGTCTTTGGAAATGAAAATAATCATGAGCAAATTAGCATATCAATATATCAATGTAAAGGACAATGCTTCCCCTCCATTTTGGTACCAAGTTTTTTTTATTTATCATAAAAAATGAGTAAGATATGGCTGCATTTATTGCTATACCCACTATTTTTTAGATATACAATGGGTTGCCATGGAAACGTTAAGGCTATATATAGTGGGAATGAGTTTTTTCTTGAGGAAATTTTTTTTCTCAAACAATAAGCCCCAAGGAACATTTTGATACCCATGAAAAAACTTTTTGGGGGGATGCGTGGGGACCCCTACTGGCCGCCGGCCTATTAGTGTTGAAGTTTGAATTATTAGTTGAGGATGTTGAAATAAAGAAATGATGTAGATTGAAGTGAGAAGTGATGAAGGCCTATACTTGTAGTTAAGATGGACGGACTTTAGAAATCAGACGTGATGTGGTCTGTGGTCACTAGTCGATGCCCAGGACCTGGAAATAAGAAGCGATGAAGTTGGAAGTTAGACGTTGTGATGCATGGAGAAGGTAGTGAGAAAGTTGTTAGCCGAATGTTACTTATACGAGACTGATACTTTTTTGTAGGAACTTTTAGTTGCATAAATTGACAAAGACCGTTAAATGAAGGCTTTTACATTGTATTGACTTTTTTTCTTCTTTATAACAGCCACGAATATATGCAAGTATCACAAAGTTGAAGAACAAGCACACGCCAAAGCCCTATACGTAAAACTGAATGGTGTTACATTGAGGATACAGGCCTATGGTAAGAATTAAAAAGTTCATTTTCGAGATAATAGCACGCATAATAGGTTTCAATTTTATAGCCTTCACAGGTGACTTGCATTGCTAAATGTCGAAAAACTACCGGACGTGTCATATCTTAGGCTTACTATTGCAAACCTCTACTGCCGATAAATGTTGTAAAAATGTACTGCTAAATGTTGAAATGCCTTAAAAGAACTCTTTCGTAGTACTTAGTACTGTCCTATTTGTGTTGCTTACGTGTTACGCTAATGTTAGCCAGGATCGAATGGATTTTTAATCTCTGCTGATAAAGGCTTCGACATTTATCGTTCGAATTGCAACCTGTAGCTGAAGTACATTTTAGAACATTTAGCCTCAGAGATGCGACATGCAGTGCCAGACGGCTTTTTGACATTCAGCGTTGGTTTCAGCGCTACACGCGACATCAAGCCGACCACCTAAACGCTTTGAGTAACATGTTTTAATTTCACAGATGTAAAACATTTGCATCAAAAAATAAATTTTGATTTAAGATCCATTTTCATTAAGAAATGATAAACTTGGTCTTGTACATAATCGTTAACTAAAGTACAGACACGAGTTGTTATTACTATTCGCATCCAAACGGCTACCTGTACTTGAATCAAGATAATGTTCAGGAAAACGTTTGTTTATCGATTCTAACCACGCCAGAAATCAGGAATCTTATTTTCTGCCAGAAATGATAATTCAAACACTTCATTTTATAGGCATGTTAGCAATGGAATTTGAATTTTATATTGATGATAATAAATAAAAAAAAATGTTTTGTGCATGAAAACTAAACCAGAACTATTGGTTGTTTTCAGTAGGCCCATGGTGCAGCCAGTTTGAACTCTGTGCCACTGTACTCTATCTCTAAAATTCTGCAGATAAGAGTACACCCAGCCTACTAATATACTACAGATGTACGGTCCACCTCTTTGCAAACTGTACTTCATCTGGAATAGATTCCCTGTCTGAGCAACACAAAAGTCCCAAAACAATGATAAACCAAGAGTACAGCCTGTTAAACTAAAGGGTAGCCTAATTAATCTGTCTTCACTGTTCGAACCGTTTTAGCTCGACTATTCGAAGAATAGTGGGGCTATCCTAGTCATCCCGGCGTCAGCGTTGGCGTTGGTGTTGGCGTTGGCGTTGTTCATCACATGAGGTCACTGATTAAGAACCATAACTCCAATTTGCATTTACATGAATTATTTCCCACTTTTTCGACTTAGAAAAACCTGGTTAAGGTTTTGTGTGCAAGTATACCTTCGAATACCTTGAACACTATCAAAGATATTCACTTGAAACTTTGCATGTACATTGTGGGTCACTGTGTTAGGTCACTGATTAAGAACCAGAACTCTGAAGAACCAGAACTCTGATTTACATTTACATGAATTATTTTCCCTTTTTTGACTTAAGAAAATTCTGGTTAAAGTTAACTAACACCTAACCTAGTCACTTGAAACTTTGCATTAGTATTATGCGTGTTTGACTGAATAACCTCCCTATATGGACTTGGTTTTAAATGCAACATCATTATTCTATAATTAATATACATGTAGATGTTTAATTGTTCTTAGAGTCTTGTTTAAAAGTACTTAATGCTGATTAGACTTAAATGTTTGCATTTACTATCAAGCCCTAAGAATAGTCGAGCGTGCTGTCTAGTGACAGCTCTTGTTATAGATCTGATATTTTTTGTTGTTCAAACGTTTATAAAATGTCATAATATGAACAGGTTTGGAATTTCAAGGTCGATATATCTAGACTAAATCAAAAGCCGGATTTAACCGCCGCACAATGCAATTTGCGACCAAATAAACTTAGTAACTACAGCGCCCCTAAAAAGACGGTGCCCTTGATATTTTGTATGTGGCATCATCTGATGGTCCTGTATGTTTTTTTCTAATTATGCCCTTGGGGTGAAATGGGCCCCTCGGGGGGGGGGGGGGTCCATTTTATGCCCCCCTCAACCTAGGGTTGGGGGGCCATATTGGAAACGCTTTGTCCATCTGTCCGTCCGTCCGTCCTTCTGTCCATCTGTCTGTCACACTTTCTTGTGACCTGAACTCCTCATTCATTATCGGATGGAATTTACTCAAACTTTCAGCAATGACTTCTATAGATGCGTAGTTGTGCAGGAGGGAAAAAAAATGGATTTGCTTTTTCCTTTCCAGAGTTATGGCCCTTTGTTACTTTTTGCTATATACACTATATGGAAATTTTGTGACCCGAACTCCTCATTCATTATCGGATGGAATTGATTCAAACTTTCAGCAATGACTACTATAGATGCAAAGTTGTGCAAGAGGGAAAAAATGGATTTGTTTTTTCCTTTGCAGAGTTATGGCCCTTTGTTATTTTTTGCTATATACAACATATGGAAATTGTGTGACCTGAACTCCTCATTCAATGGATGGAATTTACTCAAACTTTCAGCAATGACTTCTATAGATGCGTAGTTGTGCAGGAGGGAAAAAAATGGATTTGCTTTTTCCTTTCCAGAGTTATGGCCCTTTGTTACTTTTTGCTATATACACTATATGGAAATTTTGTGACCCGAACTCCTCATTCATTATAGCCCCGCTTTGAAAAAGTGGGGCTATATTGGATTTGCCATGTCCTTCTGTCATTCCGTGATTCCGTTAATTTGTGTTGGCTCCATAACTTTGTATCTGCTTAACATATTTTCATGAAACTTCACACAAATGTTAAACACCATAAGACAATGTGCAGAGCGAAGGAATTATAACTGTGGATTGCCTACTTTTGGAGTTATTGCCCTTTGAACATTTTCCGTAATTCCGTAATTCCGTAATTCCGTAATTCCGTGATTCCGTTAATTTGTGTTGGCTCCATAACTTTGTATCTGCTTAACATATTTTCATGAAACTTCACACAAATGTTAAACACCATAAGACAATGTGCAGAGCGAAGGAATTATAACTGTGGATTGCCTACTTTTGGAGTTATTGCCCTTTGAACATTGAAAAATGGCAATTTTAATTGTGTCCGCTTCATAACTCGAAAACCGTTTGAGATATTTTTAGGAAACTTCACACAAATGTTAAGCACTATGAGACGATGTGCAGAGCGCAGGAACCATAACTCTGCATTGCTTATTTTTGGAGTTATTGCCCTTTGAACATTGAAAAATGGCAATTTTAACAGTGTCCGCTTCATAACTCGAAAACCGTTTGAGATAATTTCATGAAACTTCACACAAATGTTAAGCACTATGAGACAATGTGCAGAGCGCAAGAACCATAACTCTGGTTTTCGTATTTTCTGTGTGTCTGTCTGTGTGTCTGTCTGTGTCTGTTAACAATTTTCGTGTCCGCTCCATAACTTTAAAACCCATTCACATATTTTCTTGAAACTTCACACAAACATTAAACACCATGAGATGGTGTGCAGAGTGCAGGAACCATAACTCTGGATTGCCTAATTTTTGAGTTATTTCCCTTTGAATATTGAAAAATATCAATTTTAGCCGTCTTTGCTCGATAACTCAAAAACCGTTTGAGAAAATTTTATGAAACTTCACACAAATGTAAAGCACCATATTACGTGTGCAGAGCGCAGGAACCCAAACTCTGGATTGTCTACTTTTTCAGTTATAGGCTTTTGAATATTAAAAAATGGCAATTTTAACTATGTCCGCTCCATAACCGTTTCTGATATTTTCATGAAACTTCAAATAAATGAAAAGCACCTTGAGATGATGTGCAGAGTGCAGGAACCATAACTCTGGTTTGCCTACTTTAGGAGTTATTGCCCTTTGAACATTTAAAAAGGCAATTTTGACTGTGTCGGCTCCATAACTCACAAACCATTTGAGATATTTTCATGACACTTCACACAAGTGTAAAGCACCATGAGACAATGTGCAGAGCGCAGGAACCCTGACTCTGATTTGCCTACTTTAGGAGTTATTACCCTTTGAACATTGAAAAATGGAAGATGAAATTTAGTATAAACATGGACATTCTGGTAATGTATCATGCTCATTGAAATGAGGGACAAGGGCTCACAACTCTTAGAGTTTTTTCAGATAATGTAAAATTTTCAACAGTTATTTCTTGTTCATAACTGTTTTCTCTGCAGCTTAAATAACTTTCTTCTCTGACAGCGCTGAAGCGGGGCTATAGTCAGATCCTCTGACAGCTCTAGTTATCGGATGGAATTGATTCAAACTTTCAGCAATGACTACAAAAGATGCCTAGTTGTGTAGGAGGGAAAAAAATTGGATTTGCTTTTTTCTTTGCAGAGTTATGGTCCTTTGTTCCTTTTGCTATATACACTCTTAATACTTTTGTGACCTGAACTCCTCATTCATAATTGGATGGAATTGATTAAAACTTTCAGCAATGACCACTATTGATGCCTAGTTTTGCAGGAAGGAAGAAAATTTGCCTTTTCCTTTGCAGAGTTATGGCAATTGTTACTTTTTGCTATATACACTTTTTATACTTTTGTGACCTGAACTCCACATTCATTATTGGATGGAATTGATTCAAACTTTCAGCAATGAGTACTGTAGATGCTTAGTTGTGCAGGAGGGAAGGAAATTTGTATTTGCTTTTTCCTTTCCAGAGTTATGACCCTTTGTTATTGTAACACAAACACCTCATTCATTACATGACCAGTTTGATTCAAACCTTCAGCAATGACTTTCTTTGTCTTATCACTTTCACAAACATTACATTCCTTATTGGCAAAATGCACCCCCTAGGGGGGGGGGGGGGCATAAATCACTACTGTGATAGGTCTAGTTTTACATAGACTTACATAGGGAAAATCGTCTTTTCCAATACAATAAGGCCTAGAGTCTTGATATTTGGTATGTGGCATCGTCTAATGGTCTTCTATGAAAATTGTTCTTATTATGACCCTGGGGTGAAATGGGGCCCCACCCGAGGGGACCAAAATTTTAAATAGACTTATAAAGGGTAAAGCTTTAAAAATCTTCTTCCCAAAAACCATAAGGCCTAAGTATTGATACTTGGCATGTAGCACCATCTCATGGTCCTCTATGAAAATTATTCAAATTATTCCCCTTTGGTCAATAGGGGCCCAACCCGAGGGGTGCAAAATTTTACATAGACTTATATAGGGAAAAGCTTTAAAGGTCTTCTTCTTCCAAAGCTTAAGACCTAGAGCCTTGATATTTTGCCAATCAAAGTTGTGATAATCTTTTTTTGCAAAGCTAAAATAAGCAAGCACATTCGTTGAATTGATATCCCCCGCCAAATGGTTTTTGGTGTAGAATTGCAATAAAATATATCTGGCTAAAATTAAGGATTGTTCTAAGAAGCAAACTAGACGTAATGAGGAAGGGCCCCCCCTGAACATTTAGTCTTTGGATGAGAGGCAGTACATCGATCTACTGGCCTCATTATCAGTAGAGATCAGTAACTTGTCTGTCAAAGGTGTGACTTATAGCTGAGGGCATAGCATTGAGTAGTTATTGAGAAAATTAGTCATTTTAGTACAGTGTGACCTTGACCTTTCTAAACCTCAACCTTTGACCTACAAGCCAAATATACTGTCAATAATGTACTAATGTATGGAATGAAACAAACAGACATGACAATCATTTAAGGGGCCAAATTCCTCAATTTCAATCATTTAAGGAGCCATAACTCTGGATGTAAAAGGTCAATCCAGGAAAAAATGAGCGAAAACTGTGCATGCATCACCGCAGTTTAATAATACATATTTACTTTAAGTTTCATTAAATTCCATGTAATAGTTACTGAGAAATGGCTCTAGACAGACGAAATTCCTCAATTTCAATCATTTAAGGGACCATAACTCTGGATTTAAAAGGTCAATTCAGAAAAAATGTGCGAAAACTGTGCATGCATCACCGCAGTTTAATAATACATATTTACTTTAAGTTTCATTAAATTCCATGTAATAGTTACTGAGAAATGGCTCTAGACAGACGAAATTCCTCAATTTCAATCATTTAAGGGACCATAACTCTGGATTTAAAAGGTCAATTCAGAAAAAATGAGCGAAAACTGTGCATGCATCTCCGCAGTTTAATAATACATATTTACTTTAAGTTTCATTTTATTCCATGCAATAGTTACTGAGAAATGGCTCAAGACAGACGGAATTCCTTAATTTTAATCATTTAACGGGCCATAAGTCTGGATGTAAAAGGTCATTCTGAAAAAGTTTCGCATGTGCATCATCACAGTATAATAATAACTATTTAATTCAATTTTCTTTTAATTCCATACAATAGTTGTTGAGATACGGTTCCGGACAAAGTGCGACAACGAAAGTCCTAATTTTCAATGATTAAAGGGGCCATAACTCTGGATGTTAAAAGTCAATTAAAAAAAAATTGTGCGTGCATCACCACATTATAATAATAAAAATTTAGTTCAAGTTTCATTCAATTCCATGCAATAGTTGCAGAGAAACGCTTCCGGACAAAGTTTCCGACAAAGTGTGACGGACGGACGGACGAACGGACGGAATAACGGACGGACGAACGGAATGAACCTATTGTTCTCTTTTGTTCTCCTAAACTCCTTACCCCGGTATACAAAAGAGAACAATGAGCGTAAAGTTAGTTCCCGGTTCCCGGTTCCCGGTTCCCGGTTCCCGATTCCAGTTCCCGGTTCCCGATTCCAGTTCCCGGTTCCCGATTCCAGTTCCCGGTTCCCGATTCCAGTCCCCGGTTACAGTTCGCGGTTCCCGATTCCAGTTCCCGGTTCCCGATTACAGTTCCCTGTTCCCGGTTCCCCATTCCAGTTCCCGGTTCCCGATTCCAGTTCCCGGTTCCCGATTCCAGTTCCCGGTTCCCGATTCCCGTATTTATTGTCACATACTGCATTAGACCACACAGCGGCTAAACGGCGGAAGTAACGGAGACTCTCTAGAGTTGATGACCATCCGTCCCGCAGTGGCCCGGCGACAGGGCTATGGGCATGTACTCCTTTAGACCAAACTGCGGATTGGCTGCGGGAGTAGTGGAGAATTGCTATAGGTGATGATCATCCGTCCAGATGCGGCCCGGCGAAAAGACAGTGGACACATACTGCAATAGACCACGCTGCGGCTAAGCGGCGGGAGTAGCGGAGGATCTCTTAAGGTTATGATCATCCGTGCCGCAGTGGCCCGGAGAATGGGCAGTGGACACATACTGTGTCCACATTAGACCACATCGCGGCTAAGTGTTATTCTTAGTTAACTGCAGCCCTTTGAATAGCTACTTTTGTCTTTTTATAGTTTTTGTGCAAATCGGGAACCCGGTTCCCGATTTAATAAGGAACCGGGAACCGGGAACTAGTTCCCGGTTCCCGATTTGATTTGACTATGTTAAGAGTTGCCTGCGTTAGATATAAATGTTTTATTCAGTTATCAATTGATAAGGAATGACATCCTTACTCACAGTTCACCCGCGCCGCAAATCTTTTAAAACCCACGCAGCCCCGCATTGAGTGGGCGGAACAAAGTAATTAGACCGCAAGTTTGCGCGGGTTATATGTCATGATCATCCGTGCCGCAGTGGGCCGGCGACAGGGCAGTGGACATATACTGCAACAGACCACACCGCAGCGGGAGTGACGGAGACTCTCTATAGGTTATGACCATCCGTGCCGCAGTAGCCCGGACAAAGGCAGTGGACACAAACTGCATAAGACCACACCGCGGCTAAGCGGCGGGAGTAACGGAGATTCTCTATAGGTGATGACCATCCGTGCCGCCGTGGCCCGGAG
>OY757023.1:67061499-67084760 GCA_963580285.1 Lucinisca nassula | reverse complement strand
GTGCCTCCCCTCTCATTTTTCGCGCCATTTGTTTCCGCGCGCTTTCGTAAGAATGCCATGCGTTGTTAACTTCTAGACATTATAGCACATAGATGTGTTAGCATCTTTCATGGCAGGAAAACTATCTTTCATGGCAGGAAAAAAAAAAAAAAAGAAAAACAAAACAACAACAACAACAAAATAAAACATATTTTATCATATGACGTCGCACCTGACAGTGCAATAATGCCATGTAATATTTTCGATAATCCACTAGTGGATTAAATATGCAAGACGGGCCTCCGTGGCGTAGTGGATAAGAGCGCTGACTCTTAGTCATTAGGTCTCTCACCGCCGTAGGTTCGAGCCTCGCTCGGGCCACGTGTGAAACGCCAAGGACAATTACTGTAATTGATCAATCGGCTATTACGTCACAATTTTTTACTTGGCTATGACACCTGTCAGTTTAAAAAAAAAAAAACAGATCGCCATTTTGGATACAGCATTTTTACAGTACAAAAAGTGCTTTTCGAGGTATTTTACAGATTTATTTTATAGATTATATGAATTTTGGCGAAAAAAGAAGTCCGGAATGCTACTATAAAATAACACGGTCATGATATTTTTCACACTATTTATATTTTCACACTGTGAAAATATCATTTTTATTTGTTTCAGATGTACATTGATTTCACTGCTATGTATAAAATAAATTCGGTCATATATAAGAAGGAAGATGTCGCGTTTTTAATAATGGCGGAATATGTATATTTTTTATACAAAAATCGTGAATTAAATGCGTTTAAATGCCATATGATAAACAGAATTATGCATTCGCGTTCATGTATTATTGAATTATTTATTAAACTAGTTGAGGAAAAGGGAATAAAATGTGAAGCTGTTGAATTTATTAAACTCGTTGAGGAAAATGAATAAAATGCTCGATAAAGCCTCACTTTTTATTCCTTTATCTCAACTAGTTTAATAAATTCAATAATACATGAGCACTCATGTAAGATCCTCTATTTAATGATGTTTTTTTTTTTTTCCCCAGTTAAACACACATTATTCCATTGAAGTACATACACTTTGTGTTTCAATCAAATAAGTAAAATATGCTTTTCATGAACACAGCCCTGTAAAACCCACTTCTCTCATCCTGGTTTAAAGAGGCGTTTCACGGTTACATTGACTTGTTAATGTTAATAAAAGGATAAAATACGAGAACATGTAGGAACATGTAGGTAAAGTACAGAAAATTTATTTGACTTACAAATCTAACTGAGATATATATGTATTTTACAAAAATAAATTTACTTTGCTACAACAGCAAAACTCTCCCTTTCTTCATAATGAAAGGTCTCCAGGGCACCCGTCCATAGTAAGAACCGGAAAAGCCGCCAAAGCCAAAATGACAAAACCTCATTAGGCAGTCGTACCACCGATAAGCTTGGCACATGGCGCAGAAAATGTCCGCCATCGACGCTACACCCGGAGCCCCGAAATCTCGACCGTCTGGGTTTGGAAAGCCCACGCCTGAAATGAAGAAAGTCGGCATTATACTCAGAAAACATGCCCAAATGAGATTAAGCCGTCTTTTATGGCAGTATATATATGCCATCTTTTTCAGGCAAAATCCAAAAAACATGTACGGAAAAATTCCTGTATTAAGACCACCTTTATGATTGTTCAACAGTGGTCTTGTAGACCACTTTTGAACAATCCTAAAGGTGGTTTCTTGCTAGTGGATACTGGGTATAGAAAACAAAAAAAAAGACTTTCTGCCTTTTTAATAAGCTTGCAATTTTAAGAAATCTGAAATTAACTGTAACTCTCAGAGATTTGTTTTTGTTTCAAATTAGCATGGTTAAGCCATTTATTTGTTGGAACAAATTATATATTGTACATCAAAGACTTGACACAGCCTTGGTTAATTATTGTCATAAAACTCCCTTGGTTCATCTTATAATAAGGGGGGGGGGGGGGGGGGGGGGCATTTGGAGGTATTCTGGCCTTGTACCAAATCTTTTTATTTTTGGCAGGTAAACAGCATAACATGTGTACTTTATTATGGCACACCTCTGGTCGCGCGCAAGGTTGGGTTTTTTCTAGCTACAGGCCTTTAAAAGTGGGTGGGGTAACTTAGCATGACACTGTAGTGTATTTTGAAAGTTAACTCTGCTTATTACCTGTGTGCTCTTTCACTGAAATTTGTTCTTAGGTAGACTGAAGGATGTCTGAAGTGATGTTTAGAAACATTTTTCGAAACAATATTGCAACTTAGGAAGATTAACTGCTTTTTCCAAACGCTAAGATATTTTTACTTATTTTTAACCTTAATCATTTAAATTTTTGAAGTTTTTGGTAATATGGTAGGAAACCAATGATGATTTTTGGATAACAGTATCATTTTTTAATCCCCCGTCGTGAAGCAGACCGCAAATTATAGGAATGGCCCTGATGTGCAGAACCCATAAATGAACCATGTCGACTCAAGGTCACAGTTGAAGGCCACGAGTTTGAAACTTTGAATTTTGTGTCCGTTCCATATCTCCTTTATCCTTAAAAGGATTTTCGTTAAACTTTGGTCAAATATTCTTCTCAGTGAGCTGATGTGCACAACCCATAAATGAAAAATGCCGACACAAGGTCAAGGTCACATTTGAAGGTCAAGAGTTTGGAACTTTGAATTGTGTGTCCGTTCCATATCTCCTTTACCCCTGCAAGGATTCTCGTTTAACTTTTGTCAAACATCCCCCTCAGTGAGCTGATGTGCAGAACCTATAAATGAACCATGCCGACTCAAGTTCAAGGTCACATTTGAAGGTCACGAGTTTGAAACTTTGCTTTTTGTCCGTTCCATATCTCCTTTACCCCTCAAAGGATTTTCATTAAACTTCGGTCAATTATTCCCCTCAGTGACATCATGTGTAGAGCCCATGAATGAATCATGCAGACACCAGGTCAAGGTCACATTGGAAGGTCATGCGTTTGAAACTTTGAATTTTGTGTCAGTTCCAAATCTCATTTACCCTTCAAAGGATTTTCATTAAACTTTGGTCAAATGTCCCCCTCAGTGAGCTGATGTGCATAACACATAAATAAACCATTCCGACACAAGGTCAAGGTCAAAATTGAAGGTCACGAGTTTGAAACTTTGAATTTTTTGTCTGTTGCATATCTCCTTTACCCCTGGAAGGATTTTCTTTAAACTTTCGTCAAATATCCCCTCAGTGAGCTGGTGTGCGGAACCCATAAATAAACCACGCCAACTGAAGGTCAAGGTCACTGGTGAAGGTCACGAATTTGACACTTGGAATTTTGTGTCCGTTCCATATCTACGTTACCCCTGGAAGGATTTTCATTAAACTTTTGTGAAATATACCCCCATTGAGCTGATTTACCGAACCCATACATAAACCATGCCAACTTAAGGTCAAGGTCACAGGTGAAGGTGATAAGGTTGAGCCTTGATACAATGTGCGGCGAGGGATTTGGCTGTCCCTCAGACTGCTTTCTTGTATCAGTACAATTGGTAAGAGATATGGAACGGACACAAAATTCAGTTTCAAACTCCTGACCTTCAACTTTTACATTGACCTTGAGAGTCGGAATGGGTTATTTATGTGTTATGCACATCAGCTCACTGAGGGGGACATTTAACCAACGTTTAATAAAAATCCTTTGAAGGGTAAATGAGATTTGGAACCGAAACAAAATTCAAAGTTTCAAACTCGTGACCTTCCAATGTGACCTTGACCTGGAGTCGGCGTGATTCATTTATGGGCTCTGCACATGAGCTCACTGAGGGGAAAAATTGACCGAAGTTAATGAAAATCCTTTGAGGGGTAAAGGAGATATGGAACGGACAAAAAATCAAAGTTTTAAGCTCGTGACATTCAAATGTGACCTTGACCTTGAGTCGGCACGGTTCATTTATGGGTTCTGCACATCAGCTCACTGAGGGGGATATTTGACAAAATTTTAACGAGAATCCTTGCAGGGGTAAAGGAGATATAGAATGGACACACAATTCAAAGTTCCAAACTCTTGACCTTCAAATGTGACCTTGACATTGTGTCAGCATGATTCATTTATGGGTTGTGCACATCAGCTCACTGAGAAAAATATTTGACCAGAGTTTAATGAAAATCCATTCAAAGGATAAAGGAGATATGGAACGGACACAAAATTCAAAGTTTTAAACTCGTGACCTTCAACTGTGACCTTGACCTTGAGTTGGCCTTGTTCATTTATTGGTTCTGCACATTAGCTCACTGAGACGAATGATTGACCAAAGTTGTATGTAAATCTATCAAAGGGTTCAGGAGAAATGGAGCGGACAAGAAAGTGTTACAGACAGACAGACAGACAGACAGATGGACTGGCCCGGACGGACAGACAAACGGACAGACAAAGGCCATTCCTATAATCAGCGCTCCGCTTCGCGATGGGGGATTAAAAATCAAAGCGCCAAAGGCACTGAAATGACAGATTCTATGAGAAAATCATAACACTGTGAAAACTTACAGAAAGCCTTTCTAAAAAGAGCTTAAAATTTAGAAAGGTAGTTCAGCAAATTCCAATATATTATATGTTTGCAGATGTCTATAGACCGGTGGTATTATGAAACGCCATTCGATGTTTCAAATTTTTGAAAGAAACTATTTACGTTTTCAAAACCAAACATTAAAATTCAAGTTTTAACAATGCTACTGTCCATAAGTAAGTTTTTTTCTGGTCGGTTGTGGACACCTCTACCCAAAGATACTCTATGGGAAAGAGATCGGAGGAGAAAGGCTGGCTAGTCCAGTACATGAATTCCATTGGCTTGAAGACATTTTTGAGTAAGAACAGCACTATGAGCCCGCTCGTAATCCTGCTGGATAAGATATCCCGGATTCAGAGCGTAAACAAATAAATGGAACCATGTGAGGCCGAAGCACTTGATTGATGTAACGTCTCGCTGTTCAATCCACGTCTCATCTATGACCTTGAATGTTCTTAATGACACTAAGCTGCGTTCGCTATCGACATGCAATAGCTCGCCACACAATTACGCTTGTTTAACCCGATATGTCATGCTCTATTATGCACGCGTCGCCTCGGCATACCTTACACCTATACGTCGAAACACCCGGAAACGACAACCGGCACGATTCACGCTGAAGTACGATTTGTCACTGAAACGCATATGTCAGTCGCTTAGACGCCAATTTACGTATTTCATGCACTAGCGTAAGTGTTCCGTACTGTGTCGACGCGTTAACTTTGGTCACGACAGGGACGTCGAGCTTTCAAACGTGCATCGCATAAGGGCGACGATCAGTGTCAGTGCTTATTAGTCGGTAGTTTAAGACCGCTGGTTTATCTACAGGTACAGTGCAGCAGCTGCCGGCGGAAATCTGTTTCGCATTTGCGTCTGACGGTCGAATCGATCTTGACGTACTGGCGTCGGTCTTCCGCTACGTTTGACGTCCACTAGCGTCTTTTGTATATAGTAAGATGGTCGCTCCAATAGACGACAGGTCACAACACATGTGGCGCCCAAAACCAGAGTCAACGTCATCCGCTTTCCGACCAGCTTCTAACTGTCCAGGGGCACGCTTACAATCCTTTAAGGAAAAATGTTGCAATACGCTCTCACTAAATGCTTCTTTGAGAACAAATTTCAGTTACTTCTTTTCTAGGCAAGACCCCACATTACACATCAAAAGTTTGATCCTGAACATGTGGTTTCTATCCGTACTGGTGTGAGGGTGGTGCACAGGATCGACGTGGCCGGACTGGTAACCAGACGCCACAGTTGATTGATTTAACCTTTTTAGCTTAAGGGCATGGTGCCTAAGTGTGTTGTAATCGTTTGGTTTCAGAATCAAAGCACTGAGAGTGTGGGCTGTAGGTTGGAGTAATAGGCCTGGGCCGAGATTTAAACTGTTTCATTTAACTCTGAAATTCCCAACAAATAGTGAAGATTTTGATAAGAAGGCGCGTTTGGCAGCGTCTGATCTTGTTCTACACTGTTTGCCAAGCTCACCCTATGGTTCCAGGATAAATCTCTTCCGTCTTATGGAATACCCCGATCTCAATGCGGCTATTTTCTACAAGACAAACGGTTATTCTGACAAGTCAGGGATAGTCACGTAGACATTAGCACTGAAGCGCTTTTCTTATTATCAACTTCGGGTCGAATGCCAAACAATCAATACAAACTGCATAGCCGCGTCGTTTGTCAATGTTGGGTACATGTAAGAGTTATCTGTAAAATCTGGACGTGAATCAAATGTTGGATCTGGCAAACAATGTTAACTCAGTTCAAAAGCCACACAACACGGTGCTGATCGTGGTCTACACCTTTTTGCATTAGTTACTAACATCTTAAGTTTAAACGAATCAGTCCAAGTCCCCGTTCATGACCAGCCTGCATTTAGAGACAATCGGCATGAGTGTTGTCAGTGCTTTGATTTATTCACTACCTTGGGTTTCTGGAGTGCACTCTTCCATCACTGAAGTTCGGCTCGTCCATTCTGCTAAATATATGGCACCTAGAATTATATCACAGGACCTACACTAAGTATCTGTACCATATTCCAGGGTTGAAAGGGACAGCCTTTCTTTTCAATTTCTCCACGCAAAGTCAATATACACCTAAGTTGTAACTGACCTAAACTTGACCTCGAAAGTCAGAAAGAAAACCCATTAATATTCTTGTCTACAGCTGACCTGGTCCAACAGCAGGCTGGTCTTTAAGAATTAAATATTGACAGCGCTGATAGAAAACAGTGTAAAACCTGAGCAGACTGCTGAGCAGACGTCGCATTGATCTGGTTATACTGTAATCGCCAAACCCGTCGCATGATGCAGCTGATTCATATGAAATGCTGAATCGTCAAGTCGTCTGCTTCAAAAGTTTGCATTGCGCTTACAGGATAACTAATACGCTTGTACAATTTTGATAACTGCGCCAAACCGGACTACAATTTGTGCGGACTCATATTTCTATGGCGGTCAAAGCCGGAAGAAAACGCCTGAATTACTTGAAAACGTGCAGAACAGCAAGAATAGACAGATGGAATCTGTCATTAATGATACTTTTATCCAAGAATCATCATTGGTTTCCTCCCATATTACCAAAAAACTTTATTGATGATTAAGGTTAAAAAATAAGTAAAAATATCTTAGCGTTTGGAAAAAGCAGTTAATCTTCCTAAGTTGCAATATTGTTTCGAAAAATGTTTCTGAACATCACTTCAGACATCATTCAGTCTACCTAAGAACAAATTGCAGTGAAAGAGCACACAGGTAATAACCAGACTTTCAAAATACACTACAATGTCATGCTAAGTTACCCCACCCACCTTTAAAGGCAGCTCGAAAAAAAACCCAACCTTGCGCGCGACCAGAGGTATGCCATAATAAAGTACACATGTTATGCTGTTTACCTGCAAAAATTAAAAAGATTTGGTACAAGGCCAGAATACCCCAAAATGGGCATCCCCACCCCCCTTTATATGTTTGTAAAAAGGTGTGAATCCATTAAGCACTCAATAGCATCATGGTCAATCATTTACCTGTCGGCAGTTGATCAATGTCTATGAATAGAAAATGAAAATTTTAAGTAAACTACATATTTAAAGACATATAACACGCCAAGAATAATACCGATGAATTTTTGTGAACTCTGATTGGTAAACTGGGCGAAGGCCGCTGCTGTATCAGCCAAGTGAGCCCATTTTAAAATAGTCTTAATGGCCAGCAGGCGTTTTTCAGCTTTCCTGAAAAAAAAAATGAAAATTCTGTGTGGGTGCATGCCTTCAAAGTGATTCAGTTTCTTAAATCAGAGCCGAAATTGCATAATATTTGGCGCCAATACTCTTCAAAGTCATAACTTGAAAACTATATCACCGAATTTTGATATCTCATTCAATTTGGGATAAAATTAAACTTTTGTTCAGAATGACCAATGAATTTCGTTCCAGAAAATTAAAATGGCAAAATCTTTCTTTTGAACAAGGTTAGAAAAATCTGTTATACATTATTGTAGAGCATATGTACGTGTCATGCCTATCCAATGAAAACGGTCCTTTTTTAAGCAAATAGTAAAAAATGAATCCAAAAATTTGAAAGCTATTTTTTTTTCATTTAATAACATCAAAACAACCTTATTTCACAATAATTTTGTTTGATTTGAGGTTTAACGTCCCCGTCATCACTGTAAAGGTCATTTTGGAGACGTTGCTTCCAATTTTGTTGGACTTTTACCCGACATTGAGATGAAATGACATCTCAAGCCCTGCCGCCAAATGAAACCAATAGGGTTTATAAGCATGGACAGTCCGACGCGCACCGCTTTGCCTGGGCAGCAGGCTTAGATCCTCTAAGCGGTTTACCAGTACTCGTGTGCGGGTCGATTTCAGCTCTGCGTGGAAGCATTATGCAGCCCATCTATTTCTTCAAGCCCCGATGGGCGGAGGCCGAAGCTTTAATTTGATGTATAACATGATCGGATTGTGCTCTTTTAAGGTTGAGAAAGAATCGTTTAAAGATGACCACTGCCCCAAGGTGTAGTCTATTCTTAAAAGCGGACGAATGAGCCGACAGATAAGAAAATGGCCCTTGGCGGTCTCCGATTTATGTTTTACAAAATGCGCATGCGCAACCAACTGAAAGCTCCAGGTCTTCATTATATACCTTTATCATATGACGTCGCGTCTGAGTGTAATAACGACATGTATTAAATTCGATAATCCACTGGTGAATTAAGTATGAAAATTAGTTAGAAACGCCCCATAACGTTACATGCACGACGTCCTTAACGACGTCGCGTTTACTAATGGCGGAATTTTGACATTTTTTGTAAACAAATCGTGAATAAAATGCGTTTTAATGTCATATGATAAATAGAATCTTGCATTCGTGCTCATGTATTATTGAATTTATTAAACGAAATGAGAATAAGGGATAAAATGCTCGGCAAAGCCTTGCATTTTATCTCTTTTCCTCAACTCGTTTAATAAATTCAATAATACATGAACACTCATGTAAGATCTTCTATGTCTGTGAACAGAAAAAGCTCTGACTTATGCGTCTGAGCTTTGTTGATCACCTTTGCGGTATTTCTCAAAAACCGGTTCAAGGCAGCGAGGTTTTGTTTGTTTGTTTGATTTAGGTTTAACGTCCCCTCAACACTGTGTAGGTCATTTTGGAGACGTGTTTCCAATTTTTGTGAGACTTTTACCCGACATTGATATGAAATGACTTCTTAGGTCCTGTCGCCCAATGAAACTAATAGGGTTTATAGGAATGGACGGTCCGAATTTTGGAGACGTTGCTTCCATTTTTATGGGACTTTTACCCGACGATAACTGTATTTGTCTACACCCACTCAAGGATAACTTTTGCTACGGGAGCATTTCATTAAAGGTCATGACTGGTTTTCTATTGATTAGTTTCTTGCTGCGAGTCGGCCCGTCCATGCTTATAAACCCTGGCGGCAGGGATTGAGATGTCACTTTATCTCAAAGTCGCGTAAAAGTCCCACGAAATTGGAAGCAACGTCTCCAAAATGAGCTAAATTGTGTTGACGGGGACGTTAAACCTCAAATCGAACAAACAAATTGACTGGTTTCACTTTTCATACACAGGACTATTTCCATCTGATTACCTCAGGACACTCAAACTCGTAACACCCCCTTGCGTATTAAAACCAGGTAAATACCGGAACGCTGCCTTAGGTTTATCACGTGTACATGCATGACTGCTCTCACGCTTGCAAAATAAACATACATGTATATTCGTGGTTTACATGATGCTGACTTCGCCCTCACCTTGTTCTTCGCATATCTATTTCTTTTTGAGAGCTAGCAAGATTTTTTTTTCGTAAAGTCAACTTAGAATGTGAAATGAAAGGTTAACCTAGAATGCGAAATGAAAAGAGCGAGTGTGTTTGTAATCTGTAACTGTTATACACTTACGTATTAACTGGCACGTTTTCGTCCCCGTCCACCGGGGCTTGGAGAAATAGATGAATGGGCTGCGTGGTGCCTCCACGCAGAGTTGAAACTGACCACACATGAGTACTGGTAAACCGCTTAGAAGGACTAAGCCTGCCCAGGCAAAGTGGTGTGAGTCAGACCGTCCAATGCTTATAAGCATTTTGATTTCATTGGGCGGCAGGGCTTGAGAAGTCTTTTTCTCTCAATGTCGGGTAAAAGTCCCACAAAATTGGAAGCAACGTCTCCAAAATGACAGTTGTAGTTTGATGGGGACGTTCAAACAAACATAACTGGCACATTATTACAACATGGCACGGTAAGTTATTTCAGTTTAGTACTGTACAAATTAATGCGTGCTTAGTATATCGACTCAAGCTTTTTGTGAAAACTAATACTTGTAGTTAGGAAAAATGCATGGCCGAATGGAGCACAATGTCCCCAAAGAAACAGTTATCAGGCCAACGTGTGTTACAGCCTTCGCTGTCTTTGGTAAAAACATAACACAATTTACTGTTACGATAAATTACAGAAACAAACTAGAGTCCCGTTTTCACTGCATGGCAAACATCGTATCAAGATGTGCGTACTACCCAGCCAGTAAAGAATTTCGGGCCAACGTCGGACCGACAGCGATACCGTTTTCGCCCGATATCGGCTCGCTATTGCGTGCTTGCTGGGGACAGACATACCCGTCCTCTTTATCAATAAGTTATGCCTACTATTGGTTCTGGGTAGATACGAGAAACCCTGTCTTTGCATTACGATAACACATCCGTGTGAAAATGGGCATTTTCTCATACCACAAAAGGTATTTTTTTCTGATGAAAATTTGTGATATTTTTCTTATTTATACTACAAACATAGGTTTTGGGTGCTCGTTAAAACCGCCTCAATGAGGCGGTTCTAACGAGTACCCACAACCTGTGTCTTGGAGCAGAAATAAGGAAAATGATGTTTACCCCAGTATATAGAGAAAACTGGGGTTTAGGGGTGGGGGGGGGGGGTCTTTATTTCACGGACTTGTTCACGTGATGGCCATTTGCGAACAACAAGAACAACAACAGTGTGGATCAAACTGCGCATCCGCACAGTCTGATCAGCACCTTAGCGTTCGCTGCTTTGATAATACAGCGTCTCTGGATACAGAGCTTTTCAGCAACGTCGTGTTAACGTCGATGGAACGTCGGCTTGCACTGTTAGGTATATCTAAAATTTCAAAACTGTTGCTAACTTTTGAATCTGACCACAGGTTAAACTGGCCCAAATCTACAACCGAAGGCGGCCTTCTGCTCGTTTTATTGAATAGGATATAGGATATTTTAACATGCATTTCTGCTAGGTTTTCTCGCAAAAGGGACGCACAAGGCTCAGCACAAACCAGCGACACGGACTCTTGTTTTTTTTTCTGTGCCCTACTATCTGCAAGTATAGTTGAACTTCAATAACTCAAGTATCTTTCGGATCATGAATATACAGTCGAACTTCAATGGCTCGAACACAGTTGGGACTTCGAAAATCTGTTCGAGACAGGATAAGTTTGAGTCACGCAGGGTTTCTGTCAGGAGGTATGACATTTCGGTGTTCTATAAAAAAAAATGGATGATGTGTGTACTCATTAGAATCGCCTCATCGAGACGATTCTAATGAGTACACACACCATACGTTTTCAAAATAAAAAAACTTATATCTCCCAAATTATCCCCCACTTTTTTTAGCTCAACCGAGCCGAAGGCTCCGGGGGAGCTATTGTGATATGTCATTCGTCCGTCGTCGTCGTCGTCCGTCCGGATGTCCGTCCACAATTTCTTTAAACGACATCTCCTCCTAAACCCCTGAACAGATTTTGCCCAAACTTGACAGAAATGATCTTTGGGTGGTCCTCTCTCAAAGTTGTTCAAAGAATTCCATTCCATGCAGAACTCTGGTTGCCATGGCAACAAAAGGGGAAAATCAGGGAAAAACCTTTAAAAATCTTCTTGTCTGAAACCAGATGGCCCAGGTCATTGATATTTGGTATGAAGCTTCATCTAGTGGACCTCTACCAAGATTGTTCAAATTATTGCCCTGGGGCCAAAAATGGCCCCGCCCCGGGGCGTACTGGTTTTACAGAGGCTTATAAAGGGAAAACCTTTAAAAATCTTCTTGTCTGAAACCAGAAGGCCCAGGTCTTTGATATTTGGTATGAAGCTTCATCTAGTGGACCTCTACCAAGATTGTTCAAATTATAGCCCTGGGGCCGAAAATGCCCCCGCCCCGGGGCCCTTGGGTTTTACATAGGCTTGTATAGGGAAAATCTTTAAAAATCTTCTTCTCTGAAACCGCAAGGCCCAGGTCTTTGATATTTGGTATGAAGCTTCATCTAGTAGACCTCTACCAAGATTGTTCAAACTATTGGCCTGGGGCAAAAAATGGCCCCGCCGCGGGACGTACTGGTTTTACATACGCTTATATAGGGAAAACATTTAAAAATCTTCTTGTCTGAAGCCAGAAGGCCCAGGTCTTTGATATTTGGCATGAAGCTTCATCTAGTGGACCTCTACCAAGATTGCTCAAATTATTGCCCTGGGACCGAAAATGACCCCGCCCTGGGGCCCTTTGGTTTTACATAGGCTTATATAGGGAAAATCTTTAAAAATCTTCTTCTCTGAAACCAGAAGGCCCAGGTCTTTGATATTTGGTATGAAGCTTCATCTAGTGGACCTCTACCAAGATTGTTCAAATTATAGCCCTGGGGCCAAAAATGTCCCCGCGCCAGGGCCCACTGGTTTTACATAGGCTTATATAGGGAAATCCTTTGAAAATCTTCTTGTCTGAAACCAGAAGGCCCAGGTCTTTGATATTTGGTATGAAGCTTCATCGAGTGGACCTCTACCAAGATTGTTCAAATTATAGCCCTGGGGCTGAAAATGCCCCCGCCCCGGGGCCCTTTGGTTTTACAAAGGCTTATAGAGGGAAAATCTTTAAAAATCTTCTTCTCTGAAACCAGAAGGCCCAGGTCTTTGATATTTGGTATGAAGCTTCATCTAGTGGACCTCTACCAAGATTGCTCAAATTATTGCCCTGGGACCGAAAATGACCCCGCCCTGGGGCCCTTTGGTTTTACATAGGCTTATATAGGGAAAATCTTTAAAAATCTTCTTCTCTGAAACCAGAAGGCCCAGGTCTTTGATATTTGGTATGAAGCTTCATCTAGTGGACCTCTACCAAGATTGTTCAAATTATAGCCCTGGGGCCAAAAATGTCCCCGCGCCAGGGCCCACTGGTTTTACATAGGCTTATATAGGGAAATCCTTTGAAAATCTTCTTGTCTGAAACCAGAAGGCCCAGGTCTTTGATATTTGGTATGAAGCTTCATCGAGTGGACCTCTACCAAGATTGTTCAAATTATAGCCCTGGGGCTGAAAATGCCCCCGCCCCGGGGCCCTTTGGTTTTACAAAGGCTTATAGAGGGAAAATCTTTAAAAGTCGTCTTCTCTGAAACCGCAAGGCCCAGGTATTTGATATTTGGTATGAAGCTTCATGGACCTCTACCAAGATTGTTCAAATTATTGCCTTGAGGCCAAAAAATGGCCCGGCCCCGGGGCCCACTGGTTTTACATAGGCTTATATAGGGAAAACCTTTAAAAATGTTCTAGTCTGAAACCAGAACGCCCAGGTCTTTGATATTTGGTATGAAGCTTCATCAAATGGACCTCTATCAAGATTGTTCAAATTACAGCCCTGGGGCTGAAAATGACCCCCTCCCCGGGGCCCTTTGGTTTTACATAGGCAAATTATATAGGGAAAATCTTTAAAAATCTTCTTCTCTGAAACCAGGCCCAGGTCTTCGATATTTGGTATGAAGCTTCATCTAGTGGACCTCTACCAAGATTGTTCAAATTATAGCCCTGGGGCCAAAAATGTCCCCGCGCCAGGTCCCCCTGGTTTACATAGGCTTATATAGGGAAATCTTTTGAAAATCTTCTTGTCTGAAACCAGCAGGCCCAGGTCTTTGATATTTGGTATGAAGCTTCATCTAGTGGACCGCTATGAAGATTGTTCAAATTACAACCCTGAGGCCAAAAATGGCCCCACACAGGGGCCCACTGGTTTAACAAAGGCTTATATTGGGAAAACCTTTTACAATCTTCTTGTCTGAAACCAGAAGGCCCAGGTCTTTGATATTTGGTATGAAGCTTCATCTAGTGGACCTCTACCAAGATTGTTCATATTATTACCCTGAGGCCAAAAATGTTCCCACATGGGGACCCACTGGTTTTACATAGGCTTATATAGGGAAAACTTTTTAAAATCTTCTTGTCTGAAACCAGAAGGCCCAGGTCTTTGATATTTGGTATGAAGCTTCATCTAGTGGACCTCTACCAAGATTGTTCAAGTTATAGCCCTGAGGCCAAAAAGGCCTTGCACCGGGGCCCACTGGTTTCACATAGGCTTAAATAGGGAAAATCTTTAAAAATCTTCTCCTCTGAAACCGCACGGCCCAGGTCTTTGATGTTTGGTATGAAGCTTCATCCAGTGGACCTCTACCAAGATTGTTCAAATTATAGGCCTGGGGCCAAAAATGCCCCCGCCTGGGCCCACTGGTTTTACATACGCCCTTGTGCCAAAAATAGCCCCACACGGGGGCCCACTGGTTTTACATACGCTTATATACGGAAAACCTTTAAAAATCTTCTTATCTGAAACCAGAAGGCCCAGGTTTTTGATATTTTGTTTGAAGCTTCATCTAGAGGACCTCTACCAAGGTTGATCAAATTGTAGCCATGGGGCCAAAAATGCCCGCGCCGGTGCGCACTGGTTTTATGCAGACTTATGATAGAAAAAAAAAACTTTAACAATCTTCTTGTCTGAAACCAGAAGGCCCAGGTCTTTGATATTTGGTATGAAGCTTCATCTAGTTGATCTCTACCAAGATTGTCGAAATTATAGCCCTGGGGCCAAAAATGCCCCCGCGCCAGGGCCCACTGGTTTTACATAGGCTTATATAGGGAAATCCTTTGAAAATCTTCTTGTTTGAAACCAAAATGCCCAGGTCTTTGAAATTTGGTATGAAGCTTCATCTAGTAGACCGCTTTGAAGAGTGTTGAATTTATAGCCGTGGGGCCAAAAATGGCCGCACACGGGGGCCCACTGGTTTTACATAGGCTTATATAGGGATCGAAAATCTTTCAAAATCTTCATGTCTGAAACCAGAAGGCCCAGGTCTTTGATATTTGATATGAAGCTTCATCTAGTTGACCTCTACAAAGATTGTTAAAATTATAGCCCTGTGGCCAAAACTGCCCCCGTGCCGGGGCCCACTGGTTTTATGCAGGCTTATGATAGGGAAATCTTTAAAAATCTTGTCTGAACCCAGAAGGCACAGGTCTTTGGTATTTAGTATGAAGCTTCATCTAGTTGACCTCTACCAAGATTGCTCAAATTATAGCCCTGGGACCAAAAAAATGGCCCCGCCCGGGGCCCACTCACTTTACATAGACATATTAGGGAAAAACCTTTAAAGTCTTGTCTCAAGCAGGACACTTGGGCACGTGCAAACTCTTAGCTCAGGTGAACGATATAGGACCATCATGGTCCTCTTGTCTTATATAGAGGATTTCCCTAGAGGCTCAAAAACGGGTTCGACTTAGCCATTGTAAACGAGCCATCGGTGTTCGAGCCATCGAAGTTCTACTGTATGTTCGAGATATGGGTAATTCGAACTACTGAGGGCTGATCATGGCGCCAGACAAAACCATAAAAATGGGCATGGCTTCAATAAAACAAAGAAAAGTTACGTGTGCTACGAGCGTAGAATCGCCTGATTGAGGCGATTCCAGTATGTACCCGCCACATACCTTTCAATATAGAATAGAATCAGAAAAAAAAATCCTGAAATTTTCTTTAAATACAGTAGAACTTCGATGGCGAACACAGAAGGCTCGTTTACCATGGCTAAGTCGAGTCCGTTCTTGAGCCTCTAGGGAAATCTTCTACATAAGAAAAAGCGGGTGGGTGGGGGGTAATTTTGGAGATTTTTGTCTTTTATTTTGCAAATGTATGTTGTGTGTACTCATTAGAATCGCCTCATCGAGGCGATTGCGATTCTAATGAGTACACGCGGCATACATGTTCATTATAGAACTCCGAACGGCCCCACCCATCGGGGCTTGTAGAAATAGATGGGCTGCATGATGCTTCCACGCAGAACTGAAACCGACCGCACACGAGTACTGGTAAACCGCTTAGAGGATCTAAGCCTGCATGCCCAGGCAAAGCGGGGCGAGTCGGACCGTCCATGCTTATAAACCCTATTGGTTTCATATGGCCGCAGGGTTTCAGATGTCATTTCATCTCAATGTCGGGTAAAAGTCACAAGAACACTGAAAATATGTTCAAAAGTATATCGTTACGCCTCCTGGCAGTAACCCTCAGTGGCTTGAACTAACCCTATCTCGAACAGATTTTCGAGGTCCCAAAAGTATTCGAGCCATTGAAGTTGGACTGTGCATGGATATTTGGGGCTATGGGAAGGATTCTCTACTGACCATTAAAGCGACTTCGAATCAGCCATGATAAATGAGCCATCACTGTTTGACTGAGTTGTTGAAGCTTCACAGCAAAGTCAAATGAAACGTAAATCAAACCGTGATATTTTCATGGAAAATTAATATGCACGCAATATTTTCCTGGCAATTTAATAACCACGTGCTATTTACATGGAAATATATTAGCCGCGTGACATTTACTTGGAAATTTAATAACACCGTGATATTTACCTTGCAATTTAATAGCCTCGAGATATTTTCCTGCAAATTTAATAGCCACGTGACATTTACCTGAAAATTGAAAAGCTATGTGATATTTACCTGGAAATTTCATAGCCGCTGTCATTCTTATATAAAGAAATAATAACAAACACGTCACCCTGTGCATTTTGAATTTCAAACTACACTCAGAAACCTAATTGATGGATAAGTGTCTTTTGTTGTAAGTTGCATTCAATTGCATGACCGTTCACATGAAAATTGATGACTATCCCTGCAGGCACAAAACGTTGACTCAGCGTTGAACTAACGTTGAAACAACGTTGTTTCAACGTTAGTTCAACGTTGAGTGCCTGCTGGGATCCTGGTTGGATTGAATGGGACATTTGTGTGCGCTAAAATGTGATGAAAAGAATTCTTGTAATTACATAGCTCTAAATTATTGTTTTCCTTAATATGCAAGTGATTTTTCTGTAATTTATTAACCCTTGTCCTTCTGAATGTTTTAATTAGCCACACCCATTTCTGACTTTCGCCAAAATCAGATTACATGATATAATGTTTTCATTCAAATTCAAAATTGAATGACAAACAGTGTAGATACTGACCAGAGAAGCCATCTGATCAGGATCTACACTGTTTGCAAAGGTAGTGAGTGGTTGTCGTGAAAAGCAGGAAAAGGGTTAAAGTAGAATTGAAGGCAATGATCAGGAATCGATACAATTAACCCACAGCTCCCATCAGAGACACCAGAGGGAAAGAAACACAAATATGAAACAACAGACCGTAATGGAAACATCAATAGCGGAAAGCCAAAAGGACAGTTATAGTGCGAACAATTTGACCTGAGATTGACCTTTATGCAAGGAATAAATTAGCTAATGCTATCGCCTAATACGTCGGCCTTCGTAAACTTCTCGTGAATTTTCGGCATCACGCGAATACCGGCCTATTCACCGACCTCTTTGTATTGTATAACAGTATTGCCATCTTCGGAAAACGGCGAAGATAAATATATGCATTCAGTCGGGTATGAAATTATGTTAACAGAGTTCACCAGTATCAGGTCAATTTGTTGGAACTATACTTTCCCACAAAATGGCCAATAGGCCATCCAAAATAAAATAATATAAGCGACACAAACACCCAAAGACAAACCATAACGATAACAAAAATAAACCGCGACAGAAGAACCGCATTGGAACGGTCAGCGGAAACGAATTCCACTGGGGGATTTCCGTCGCGATTTAGACAAATAATTTGTTCAGTCCGCTTGAAGGCCTCCTTAATGATCAGTGCAAAATTTCTGTGAACACAAATAATCAAACAACCACAGAGATGAAACAACGGTGAGGACTCGACAGCAAGAAACCACTGAAATGCTGGAGCCAACGAAAACCAACAGTTAGACTCCGATGGGCCCGACCAGAGACAGAGCATCAGGCACCAACCAGCATTACATTGAATTAAGTAAGTTAACAATTCTGCAGTATGCAAAGATGTTTTTGTCCACTTCACTGACCAGTAAAGTTAAAGCGCACACAAATAAAAATCAAAGCACTGAGTGTACTGGTGGGTCGATTGTCTCTGGGTGTAGTTAGGAAAAATGGGCCTGAACGTGGACTGCTTCGTTGAACCCTTAAACTCCTTTACTGAAAGCAAACCGTGTAGACCATGATCAGACGCTGCGTTTTTCGGCGCCTGACCCTTAAATTCCTATACTCTATAAGCAAGCACTGAAGACCCTGAACAGACGCCGCGTTCTGCGGCGTCTGATCTGGGTCTACACTGTTTGCCTAGCCCAACCCATGATTCCAGCCCAGATTTTAAAGTTAATCTTTTCACGTAAACACGCTGGCCTCACTGCGATTAAATTCTATAAATAATCTGCGTGGATTCCTACAAATCAGTGATAGTCACGTGGACTCCAGCACTAATAGAGGTTTTGTCCTTTATACATTTGGGTCGACTGATAAACAATCGACCCAAAAACTAGAGGCCCAAACTCACCCGGATTATGCATTCCATTCATTTCATGCATTATCACCCTGTTACAAGCACCGTGCCCGAAGACGTTTTCTCTACCAAAAGCTTTTTTTCCAAGGTCAGATAAAGGGCCGTGTACTGACACATTTCGCAGCCGGAATTGGCAACGTGTCAACACATTCCAGAGCCGGACTATTGGTCCGTACCTGCATTCAAAATTCAAAAATCGTCATAGGACTGCTCAATTTACAGGACAAACGCTTCACATTGGGTGCGAGTTGTGCCTCCAAGGCATCTTGAGCGGAGGAATTGGAAAGCGGGATTGACCTGCTTTTCACATCCTCCGCGAAAGAAGTCACCTCACTCCCAAAGGCTAGCTGATAACTGTCGAATTGGCACGAGTTGGCACATTGGCAGCCTGGGGAAAAGAGCAGTACCAATAACTAATCCCACCTAGCGGCCTGGTGTAGCCCCTATGTGCTTCTAGCGCCCGGTTACCTTACAAACAATTTCATTCATTCATTCATTTATGTTGTTTGTTGTTTACATGTTTTTGCCCTCTTTCTAATCAGGTCAGTTTTTTCACACTGATTGTATGCCAGGAATGGCCCAAAATTGGAAATAAATTCTAATCTATTCTATTCACCTTGATGAGGCTGTACATAATATCTTACATTGTGCCTTGGTGGCCTTCTTAGCAATACTAAATATGCATGTTGCCTTGATGTCGTCGATTAACATCACGAAAACACGTCTATATAATTTTGACCCCCTTGAACCCCACTTTTATATAGTAAAACTGGGGTTTCCGGGGGTAAACCTTATTTTTCTTATTTCTGCTCTAAAATATAGATTCTGGGTACTCGTTAGAACCGCCTCGATGAGGCGGTGCTAACGAGTGCCCACAATCTATACTTTGAGCAGAAATAAGAAAAATATGACAATTTTTCATCTTAAAATTTTCATTTTTTCGGCGATAAAGGTGGCAATGTATTTGTATAGGCGTGTTTGCGCAATGGTTTCTGAACAGCTCAATCTGGTGCATAGTGGGAAGTGGGTTTGTTTGTGTGTGTGCCGTGTGTGTGTGGGGGGGGATGGCAGGGCGGAGCTATCGTTTGCACCTGCCTTTGGAATATTCTTTTAGCAAAACGGTCAACCGATTCAACTGCAGCACATACATAACTATGGTGTACATGGACGCTTGTAAAAAAAAAAAAAAACATGCAAAAGTCACTCTGTCGAATCTTCTTGTGGACTCCGCGAATCTGATATAATATATTGACAACACCTGAACTGCCCCTCCCTGCAAATCTTATCTGCGATTACTATAACGCGCTTTGAAGAATTCAAAGATGGTCGCCATCTTGGATATCAGAATGCAAAAATTTTTGCATTTCTGCATATCCATGTCACATAAATGCCTCCGGGTCACCATATTTCAGCTCACTATAACTGACCATCCGGGAGCAGATGTGGTTTTAAAATTTTGAAGATGGCCATCGTAGCAGCCATCTGGGATACAGAACAAAATGCACTAACAAATCTGAATCTCCCTGTCGACCCAATGCATCGCATCAAGTTTCGGCTAAATTCTACTTGGTGTGGTTTGAAGATTTTCAAGATGTTTACATGTCAGCTATCTTGGATAACGGAACAGAATAATTTTAGCAATTCTGAATCTCCATGTCGCCCCGGTGCCTCCCATCAAGTTTCAGCTCGATCCGACCTTTTGTTCAAAAATTTTAAGATGGCCGCCATGGTGGCCTTTTTGGATATCGAAATGGAATAATTTTAGCAAATCTGAATCTCCATTTCAACTCGATGCCTCCCATCAAGTTTAAGCTCCATCTGACCTTTGGTTCGGGAGGAGATATCATTTGAAGAATTTCAAATCTGCCGCCATGGCAGCCATTTTGGATATCAGAACCGAAAGATTTTAGCAAATCTGAATTCCAATGCTACTCCGATGCCCCCCCCCCTCCCTCCAAGTTTCAGCTCGATCCAACCTTTGGTTCGGAAGGAGATGCCGTTTAAAGAGAATTTCAAGATGACCGCCATGGCTGCTGCCTCCAATCAAGTTTTAGCTCGATCCGACCTTTTGATCGGGAGGAGATGTCGTTTACAGAGAACTGACGACCTTTTGGATATAGGAACAGAACAATCTAAGCAAATCTGAATCTTCATGTCGCTCCGATCCCCCCCCCCCACACACCCCACCCCACCCCTATTAAATTTCAGCTCAATCTGATTTTTGGTTCGGGAGATGTCGTTTGAAGTATTTGTAGATGGTCATGACCATCTTGGATGTCGAAACGGAGCCAATTTAACAAATCTGAATCTCCATGTCGCTCCGATGCCTACAGTCAAGATTCAGGTCGATTCACCTTTGATTCAGGAGGAGATGTCGTTTGAAGAATTTTTAGATGGCCGCCGTGGCGACGGCCCGATGCCTTCCATCAAGTTTCATCTCGATCGGACATTTTGTTTGGGAGATGTTGTTTAAAGAGAATTTCAAGATGACCGCCATGGCGAACAGTTTGGATATCAGAACGGAACGATTTTAGCAAATCTGAAACTCTATGTCACTCCGATGCCTCCCATCAAGTTTCAACTCAAACCGACCTTTCGTTCGGAAGGAGATTTCGTTTGCAGAATTTCCAGATGGCCAGCATGGCGGCCATCTTAGATAACGGACGGAACCATTTTAGCCAGTCTAAAACTCCATGTCTCCCCGATGCCTCCCACGAAGTATCAGCCTAATCCGACTTCCGGTGCTGGAGGAGATGTCGATAATTTGAAAAGTTTACGACGGACGACGGACGGACCACGGACAATAGGCCACGGCATAAGCTGACCGCTTTGTTCTAGTTGAGCTAATAAACAGAATGAAAGAAGGACCGGCAATAAACATTAACTCGGTTAACCCATACATGCCGCGACATTGGCAAACAGTATAGACCAGACCGTATACGCCGTAGATGGTCCATCGGGGCTTGGAGAAATATATTTGGCTGCCTGGTGCTTCCAGACCGCACATGAGTGCTGGTAAGCCGCTAAGAATGTCTTAGCCAGCCCAGGTAAAGTGGTGCGAGTCGGACGGTCCTTACATATAAACCCTGTTTGGGCGTTAGGGCTTGAGATGCCATTTCATTTCGATGTCGGGTAAAAATCTCGCCAAACTGGAAGCAACGTCTCCAGAATAATCTAAATAGTGCTGACGGGGACGTAAAACCTCAATTCAAACAAACTGGCGCCGCAGTAGCGTCTGAACAAGATGTACATTGTTTGCTTGCAATTAGGAAAACTTACAACAAACAAAATAAACCTTACATCCCTGTTATTGCATCTGAATTTTGTTCAGTATGTTTTATGAAAGGGTTATCCTTTGAAAGCAAGGAATACACCACAGAACTGAACAGAATGAGGTGTACAAGTTTTTCTGGGTCCGACTACTTAGTTTCGGACAATTAGGCCTCATCATTGACTCTAAAATATTTTCAAAATTCCACAATAAAATCATTGGTCCAAAAGGAAAAGAAAATATAAACTGCAATATGATGACGGGCGGGGAGACCGTTTACGGCCGCCACGCATTCCCTTAACACCAGGTGTAGTGACGTTAAATATGTTCTAAGTGGTATCCTTTGAAATCACAGACCCTGAAATATTTTCAAAATTCCACAATTGATTCATTGATCCCAAAGGACAATAATATATAAACTACACTATGGGCTAGGTCGAAGATTCTGTTTAAACCAAGCAGTTAAATACCGTATTTATCCTAAATATTCGGACACCTAAACGCATTACCATACTTGTTCCCAAAATTCGAACACGTACAAATAACTCCCTGATTTTGTGTCTGAAAGTAGCTGGGGTGGCGAACATTGTAGACCCTGATGAGACGCCGCAGAATGCGGCGTCTCATCTGGGTCTACACTGTTTTGTTCCCGCCTGTCTGTCCGAAAACGTACGGTAAAACGGTGACCCCGGTAGTGCTATCAGTGCTTTGATTGATTCAGCAACGAAGCCAGTAAGTATTGCATATGGCTTATTATTCGGTGACAAAAATTGTGCAGTCTCTAGAGGCCAGAGTTTTTATACATTTTTGGAAATCCTCATTTGATACCTACGGAACCCGGGAAGGGACATGATTTTTTATTTTTATTATGTTGTGCGAACAAGATAATATCTTGAGCGGACAAGATATTATCTTGTTCGGACAACATATTATCTTGTGCGGACAAGTGTTATCTTGTGCGGACAAGATATTTGTGCGGACAAGATATGATCTTGTTCGCACAACATAATAGTAAAATATTCCTTTGGAAGGGTGATTCTATTTATTGAAACTGAACTTTGTGAGTTCTCGTATGAGTCAGTCAACTATATTTATGTTTGTTCATCATGAGATGCGGAAGTTATGGTTGTCAAACTGTTGAAAGCCAACGAAAAAAAGTGATTTGATTGGGCAAATGTATGATAACTGTGGGGGTGGGGTAAAATAAGAAAAGAACAGAACTAAGCAACCAGGCACCTGTGGTCGCGTATGCTT